>BGPR01039114.1:0-14430 GCA_013235015.1 Araneus ventricosus
CCGTAACTAAACAATTCAGTCCGCCTCAATGACGTGGAAGCATCCCAGCTCACCCGTAACTA
Source organism: Araneus ventricosus (assembly GCA_013235015.1). Lineage (NCBI taxonomy): Eukaryota > Metazoa > Arthropoda > Arachnida > Araneae > Araneidae > Araneus > Araneus ventricosus. Next base: position 63 of record BGPR01039114.1, read on the forward strand.
AACAATTCAAAGTGTCGCACTCCGCAGGGAAGGTTGTGCTGGCAATGTTCTGGGACGCAAAAGGTGTCATTTTGATGGATTTCTTCGCTTTAGGGACCATCAATGCGGCACGCTATTGCGACCCCCTCACCAAACTGATGTCCGCCATTCGACGCAAGATACGAGGGCTCTTGAGTCGTGGGGTTTTGTTCCTAGACGGTAATGCAATCGCCGGGTACCGATTTCTACCAGGATGGTTTCTTGAAATTGATTTCACGGTATGACAAATGTCTCAATGCCGGTAGCGAATATGTGGAGAAATAGTCAAAAGTTTGTATTTTGTTATGTCATTGTATGTTTCTGTTTGTAATAAAGCTTCCTTGTGAAAAAGCACGAAACTTACTTTCGGAGCATTCCTCGTATGTTTCTCCTGTAATGAAAGGAAGTCACGTAGGGTAATTATTTCATACGTATACAAAACTTGTAGCCGTATTCTGTATTTGTGTTTAAAATTTTCTTTCTATCGTTGTTTATTAGGAAATTATAACCATTTGTAATAAGTGTAATCGGTTTGAGTAACCCTGTGTTTTTAAAGTAGGACTACATTCCTCCCATTGGGGTCTCAGGAAGGAAATTGATTCACACGCCAAATGACACAAAAATTGGTATGGGAGATCCTCTATATCTCGATAACTACATATGTTAAAAATATAACAAATGCCTTATTTTAGAGATGAAGAGCGACAAGAGAAGTTACAAAAAAATTGAATAACAAAATTGTAGTTCAACGACTAGAGAGTCGCGAATTTGGGCAAAAATACGCATGAATTGGTGACGTCACACGCATGAGGTGCGCGCGCACAATTGGCTGACACTCTTGCTTGTCTCGTTTCATCGAGAGAGATTTCGTGATTGAGTTGAAAATTTTGTTTCGACAAATTTAATACAATAATGGCTCCAAATGTAAATTTACAAAGAAGGAAACGCCAACCAGATGCCAAACGAGATATAGAGTAGTTAAGAAAAGAATTGTTGAAGCAGGAGAAGCAACAAAAGAAACAGCAGGAAAAGGAACAAAAGAAGCAGAAGTAGAGGGACCGAAGGAAACAGCAAAATAAGGAACATTCGTCCTTACTTGCAAAAGAGAGATGTAAGCGATATTATGAGGATAAGGAACAAAAGGAAATGGCAGCAGAGGCAGCGGCAGCTAATTTGCAATTAAACGGAGGTGCTTCTTCGTTCACGGTTAACGGTTAAGAAGTAACAAAGAGAAACCGAGGAACTTCGTGAAACAAAAGAGTCGGGCGTGTAAAGTAGTCCTACGCCTTTAACATGAGCGGCTGTTTGAAAAAGACAGCCTCTCGTCATTTTTTCCACTTATTTGCAGAGAAAACTTTGGACAATTATATGTTTCTAAAATAAATACTAAGCATATAACAGAAGGAATGATCGTTCATTTTAGGGTTGTTATCTAGAAGTTGGAACACAATGGATTTCATCGCCAATATGGCGGGTTATGCACGTCTGTGCTTCATTAGCAGCCATCTTGCTTTGGCGACTTGGCGCCGTGTTAATAATAGTGTGTTTCAACTTCTAGATTTTAACCCATCTTACAGTTAATTCTGAGAAAATTTTTAAATCTGAACATAAGCATCAGGCTTTTTACAGCAGAATTCTTTCAATGGCGCATCATTAAAGAATATACAGACATGGAAAGAAAATTTCTTTGTCATGAATCTAATCTTACGAGATTGCTATGTCTTGTTTTTGCACCGCACTGAATTCTTAAAAATACTGTTTACATTACCAGAATATTTTATGAACTCACTGAAAAAGTGATTTTTTTTGTTTTGTAAATTCTTACAAAGTCATTATGCATTAGAGTCTATAGTGTAGGTACAGGCTTGATTTTGTAGCATTGTGGAATTACAAGTAGAGAAAGACTTAGCGGTTTCTACCCCTATTTCTGCTTTGCACAACAACATTATGCGCAACAATACTTGAAATTAATGAATTTTTCCAGCAGAAATAAGAATTAGAACAACATTAGAATAATAACTATCTTGAGAAGAAAATTTTAACATCTCAGTTTGCTTGGACTACTGAAATGAATGTTCAATGCCACAGAATGTTATCTTCAATTGACACTGTTTATGTTACTTCAATCGACACTGCTTATGCTACTTTTATTTCATATTTATGTTGCTGAATTGAGCAGCGCAGTTCTGAAATAAAAAAAAAACCTTTTACACATAAATGCGTTAAAAAAATTATAACTGCCGTAATATTCAAAGGAATGACCCAATAATAGAACAATTACTATGGATGCAGGTTCTAAAATGAATACGAAGAAAACCCCCCAACCCCTAATTTCTCAGGTATAAAATTCTTTGTCCATACTCGATGGATTTTACAAACTGTAATTTTCAGTTATATCAAGTTCTGGAAATGAAATACTCATTTTCTGAACTTTACATCTAACCAAACATAAAAAGATTAAAAGAAAACAACCATACAAAAAACTGAAATTTTATATTTTGAAGCAGAAGCACCATTTTCGAAGCTCTATACAGTTTGAGGAGCAACAATTCTGCATTTTTTGATGATCGGAACAATCTAAGCTTAACTCTTTTAGTGCCGAACCACGATATATCGTCGTTTGCAACACTTGCGAAAAGTGCCAACGACGATATATCGTTGCGTATGCGATGAGGCCTTACTATTCGTATTGCGAAAGAACTTTACCTAAAAATTAATTTATAAAAAGTTATAAATGATTTAATTTCTTTGTAAAGGAATTGAAAATAATGTTTATGGATTTAACTTTTTGTTATTTTCCATGCCTGTTGATACCGAGACTGCGTATACGCTAGAGCGATAAGACAGAAATTCGACACGCGGCATTTTCTTGAGACCGTAATCGCAGAATTTAATAGCTGTCAGAACAGAATAGCTCCAGAATATCTTATATGCAAATACTATTTGTAAAAGAGAATTGATTTTTCTGTTTTTCATAATGTTTTATATTTATGTTATTCGTATGATTTTCAAGAAATATTGGAATGCAATTGGCATTAATTTATTCTCCCTTTATTTCGTAATATGCTCCTTTTTGAATTTTGTAAACTCCATTCTTATTTTGCTTCTTAGAGCTTTTACTCAAACCTTATCAAATTCTTAAAATTGGTTCGGTATTCTTCGCATAGGTACGATACTTTCGTTCCGCACTAAAAGGGTTAACCTTCCAGTAGTCGTGCGTATGCAGGAAGTACTTGTATTGTCCATCGTATTACATATTTATGCCGTTCTTTCATAAATTTAAGTGCAATTTTTATTTGTATAATCTTTGTTTAGTAGGAAGCTAATAAATACCGATTACATAAATAAAAGTTGCATTTATTTGTTATAAAACAACACAATATAAATATGTAATACGATGCACGATATAAGTATTCCTGCATACGTGCTCCCGCTGGAAGTTTAACTAACACTTAAAGCATAATATCAATAAGGTCAGCCTTTCGTTTTTTATATCACCAAGAAACACCGCCATGATATTTCCAAAATGACTATCAGACGTAACAATAGAAAATAAAACCTTTGGAATATTTTATGTTGAGCCCAGGGCCTTTAGGTAACTCTAGGTGACACCTAGTGTCACCTAATTGTAAAACCGGAAACACGCACTAATGGGGCGCTTTTAAAGCTGGTGAAACTGTCATGTGTTCGTCAGACTATCGGAACTCATAACGAATATTGCTTTGTAAATTTATTATCAAGTTTGGTAATATATTATTGATTCTTAAAAATATTTGCTGAATATTGCTAAAATATATGCTGAAATATTTGTGTTCCTTTTTAAGAAGTAAAAATGTTTCTTTGACTTAAAAAAAATATTTTTTTTAAATTTGAAATTTGGCTATGTTGTCTTAACTACGCTTGTGAATATATGAGTACGCAATGGTAAGGAGCCCTAGGTACCCTTACACCGGCTTTGGCTAAGTCACAGAATTTTCCCTTTAGAATCAACGGGAGTGGTCTCCCCAAAGCCTTCTCGTATCCGTCCTAACACGGGTGGGGAAAAAAGTCACCAAGCCCCGGTAATATGCGCTATTCCCTAACACAGGGACGCACCTCTTTTTGCGTCCTATAATGGCGAAGAAACCGAATATGCAATTTGAACGCCATGTTTTCAACCGATTGAATGGTAAATTGGGCACGGTTCTACAATTAAATAAAAATATTAATAAAGGGAATTATAAATGAGGAAGAGTAAAAAAATAATAGCAGACACACACACACAACGACAAGAAGTAAGAATCTGGTGAATGACTTCATCAGAGGCCAGACATCCATGCAGATCCAAAAATGGAACAGGTTTTCTGTAGAAGAAACAGACTTTAAGGTCTAATAATAATATCCTCTTTTGGCCTACAATTTCTACAATTAATGTTTGCAGACCTCATACCTACCAATTTTTATTTATCTAAGGCATAGCGTTTAGGAGTTATCGTATTCATAAATATGCGATTATACAGACCGGCAGATAGTGAACCCTTTGACGAATTTCGCGAAAATTTGATGAGGACCTACATTCCTGATGATAAAACTGTGTACCAAATTTTATCCATCTAGCTATTCAAGTTTTTGAGTTATCGTGTTCACATGAACACACACAGATAGACTTCCCGTGGGCAAATTTTAACCAAAATTTGATAGAAGCCTGCACATTATGTGTAAAGATCACATACCAAATTTCATTCCTCTAGCTCTAATAGTTTTCGAGTTAGCGTGTTCACAGACACACAGACAGACATAATTTCAAAATTGTGTTTTTCGGACTCAAAGAGGTCTAAAACGTGGAGATTCGTCAAAATCTCGAGTTCGAATTTTTTGACGATTACAATACTTTCTCTTTGTATACTTCGTATACAAGGAAGTAAAAAGCCGTGGAACTGATTTGCCACGATGCCAGTGGGGGTGAATGACCTTGAATTCGAAACTCGACTCCACTAATGATCCGGCATCCTCAACGAGGCCTCGTCCTCGTTCATTCTGTCATCGTGGGTCAAATATCCTAACATCCGAGTGGCATGGAGAGCTAGAGAGCGGGTGACCGGTTCAGGTGCTGGCCTCGTCATCTGGTATACAATATGATGTCCGTCCCAAAGCAAAGTGCTGCGTTGTTTTTAAATTTGGCAAATTAACCCCTTCGTGGTCGGCGTCGCACGTCATACGTTCGGCCATCTCGTGCCGTACGGTCGGCGTCGAACGTCATACTTTCGGCCCTCTCTTGCCCGTACGGTCAGCGTCACAAGTCATACGTTCGGCCATCTCGTGCCCGTACGGTCCGCGTCCCATGTCATGCGACGAAGAGAAAAATTACATCCTTTAAAGTCAATTAGCGCTACTTACGCGTCTCGTTATATTCCGAGATTATTTTTTGTATTTATGAATATTCCTAAGAGATGGCGATTATCAGAGAGTATTTTGTTTTAATTTCAAACTTGGGTGCATTGCAGGGAAAACTGGAGATCAGTGAAAGGTATATCACATGCATGACCACCAGCAAAAACTGCTTACTGACAAAAATATTTCGCATTTTCGAATTCAGGATAGAACATGTATTAATTTTCGGCAATAAAAAAATAGGCTTTTTTCGGACGGAAATTCGAAAAAAAATTTCAGCCAAGAAGGGGTTAAATTAGTTATTAAAATCTTTGAAAGTGTCGCAGGAGATGGAAAACGTAGCTTTTTTACATTGTAAACAAATCTGAAAACAATTTTTTTACATTTTTTAAAACAAATTTCTCTGATTGTTTTATTTTTAAGTCTTCTTTAACCTCCCCAAATTTGCGACACATAGTTGCATTTAATAAAAAAATGATGAAAATTTTCAGTATGTACTTCTGTGTATCGAAATTTATAAGTATCTTTTTTACCCCAGGAATCTTCAAGTTCCATATATAGATGTTCGTCTGTACATGTCTACATAATATGTATTATTTCAAGCGTAATGTGTAGCATAATGTAATCTGCAAAGTTCAATAAAATAAATCCACGCTCTTAAATGGTAAATCCTTTACTTAAATGAATATACTCTTCTTTATTATTCTTCTCGCTTTCATCATATTTTGAAATTTTTGCTGCATATCACATAATCCAGCTATAAAAAAATTTCAGAAATTTCAACAATGTGTAAACAAACTTATAGGTAATTTAGTATTAAAATCAAAGTTTATCTTTGAAAATGCATAGTTTATTGAACGATTGATTGAACGAAAGTATCAAAGTATTTTTAATAAAAACATATCTTATTAAAGACTGGTACATTAATAATTGCTGGACTTAACAATTTGCTTTTATTTCAGTTACATAAGACTGGATTTTTTCAGTAGTTATTTAATATATATTAATATATACATAAGTTGAACTTTTTCTTTGGGAAAGCTCGAAAGATGTAAAAATGTGTTACTTAAAGCAAAGTTGCGAAAGTTATTACAAATGAATGGCTAAAATTTAGTGGCGACATCTATTAGTGGACATGTGACTCATTTTCTATGGATACTGTTACAAAAGCATAATATATATTTTTTAAATTTTCAAGTAATAACAAGTTAATACAAGAGTCATAGTTACGGTTAATATTCAAACTTCCTTTTTGTATTCCACACTCTTACACTTATGCATTAAAATCTTTACGTTTTCATTGATCGTCTATTTCTTATGAAGTATTCTTAATATGTGTTTAAAATAAACCTTGCGCTTTTCCAAAATGTCGACATTGCGTATTAAAAATTTTAAGCTAATCTATACATAGTGAGAGAGCTCCTTTATTTGTACTTTATAATTAGAACACACAAATATGCCACAAGAATCGTAGGTTAGTTACTTATAAAATCTTATTAAGGTGTGTTTGAGATAAACTTAGAACTTCATAAAATGTCGGCATTTGCATATTAAAAATGGCGAGTTAATCTATATGTAATGAAAGAGCTCTTTTAATGCACACTAGCAGTATTCGGAGACCAGCTTGTTCGCCGGGAATATAATTTCAACTGAATCTGTTATGTATAAATTGAAATTCAGTGTTCGCTTAACAAAGTAATTTTAAATTTCAAATTTTGATAGATATTTAACCCATGTTCTTTCAATAGCCTTGCACCTATTCTGTTCGTTGTCTGAACGTCCCTAATGGAGTTGAGTAACTGTGTCATGTAGCATACAAATGCCCATTGTTGGCATCAACTTCACTCTCTTATGCCTCTTGCAAAATATGCATTTGATTTTAACTTTAAAATCTCGCGGCACATTTTACGTCCAGCAGCATATTAGCTGTAGGAAATTATGCTGATTAAAACATATCATTAAACAATAAGATATCTTTAACTTTCAACAATGAAAAAGAAACATGCAAATAAATATTTAGACAATGAAAACGGTTTGAATTGCGTTGCAACAATGAAAAGTATTGTTGTAAATTATGCCAAAAATGTTTTTAAAAGATTAAAATTAAAGAAAAGATTTTACGGCAACTTAATTGATATCATTGAAAAGATAAGTTTTTGAGCTTTCAGATGGTGTAAAATTAATTTTTGTGCTGTAATATTTTCAAAAATTTTTAAGGGGAAACGCTAAAATTTCGCTTATTTTTTAATTATTTAAAATTTCCAAAAAACAGCTCCAAGGTGCACATTCCCACCCTCAAAGAATATTCGTGCCAAATTTCGTAGCTCTAAGTCCAGCGGTCCTCCATGTAGAGCGCCAACACGCAGACACAGACACACACACATTCTCCTTTATTATTAGTAGAGATTAGAATTAGAACACACAAGCAATTTACGAGAATTGTAACAAAGTCAATACTTTAAATACTGCATTAAAAAGTACAACATGCAACTTAACCTTCTATAGATGACGCGAGTGAATGACAGGGTTCCCAACCCACGGCTGCCGGCCTACCCTATTGGGTGTAAGACACAACACGGGCAGCCGGGGAAAGAGAACCAGCCCAGCACGGAAGAGCGGCATCTCGCACCCAGCCCCAAGACAGCATTTATTGTGTTTCTAAAAATGCTTACAAAAAGGCCAGAATGGGCCTAAATTAAACAAAGCAAAAAATTTTACAAAGTCACAATCAAATACAATAGGATTTTGACAAAACTATATATAAAATCAGACTAAATCTGACCAAGGAAACATTCCTTTAGTTTAGACACCTGGTACAAATATACAACAATACATAAATCAATTAAGCAATATCAACAATGCTCCGTGGACACATCCAAAAACTTTCTATACAATTACCGAATCTAAAGATTCAAATAGCCCAGGCACACCAATATTCAATACATTATATCACCATCAAAAATATTCCTAGGAAAACATCAAAAATAACATAGAAATCTGGTAGGCCAAGGTAAATTAGCATTCAAGATTGCAGTAAAATAACAATCAGGTACTCAGATATATAAAACAAACACTATAATTCTAATGACACAAAAATAAATATAGCATACAAGGAACAAGTACCTATACAAATACAATGACCCACCTGGGGCAAGAGCCACTAGAACATTAATATCACAGGAAAACAAAAACCATCTCAAAACCAAAAAGAAAACACCACACAGAAAAGAAACAAACGTGGAACATATTTACGCAGCCCTGTGCGTAGGGGGCAGAGGTTTTCAACCCCAAAAGTCCCAGCAGTTGCAATAGCAAAGCTCAAAACATCAATACACAAACTGCAAGTAGAAATTTCAAATCAAAAATAACAATTTCAACATAAATGTACAAAAATAAATTTCGAAAATTAAGCAAAGAAAAAACAAAAACACCGACAAAAAACAAAAGCACCGGAAATCAACCAAACAAGGACTAATTTAGCGTCTTTAATTCCTCGCAAATCCTCTGAGAAATAACACAAGCTTCCTTCAATCTTTTAAGGGAATTTTCATTCTTAAGGACATTAGCAAACCAAGCAGGCTTATTAACCAAGGATGGACAAGTAAGGTGAAAATTACTAGTAAGGGGGCACTCGAAGACGAAGTAGTCTGGACTTGAATGAATGACAGGGTTGCAGTTCTCAGCTAATTGAAAGAAATACCGAAGGTTCGGGTTCTTATTCATTTGTAGGTCTGTCATATGCAAGGGGCGAATCAAGCCGGTGAAGAATCACACGAGGTGTGACCAAAAAAGTAGTCGGACAGGCTCCAAACTCTCAATGCGGGCCATTGTGGCCTAATGGTAAGGCCCCGGCTTTGGAGCCGGAGGGTTCCAGGCTCGAAACCCAATTCCCTTGAAGATCCTTCTTGTATTGGGTCTTCTGAACTTTAAATTGTACATGGCGGTCGGCCGACGCGCTCTCCCGATGGTGTGGTGCAAATATACCCACACTGGCCCGGCCTACCCAAGAAGGGTGTAAGGCCGGGAGAGGAACAGCGAGGAGAGAGCCGCCCCACCAGCACGTGGAGGAAGGGGTTTATTAGGTACAATAAGATGATACAGGCGTTACCCGAACAGTACTTTTCAATACATGATAGCTGGGAGTATAAACATTGTTCCACCCACCTTGGTGGGGAGATAATAGCTTGATTTACATGTACAAACAAAGTGAGGCGAATGATACTCACAAAATGAGGGCTCTTTCTTTTTATTTAAAATATAAAAGCATCCCTATTGCAATAAATTTAAAAACTGCTCGGGCAAGCAAGGAACAGTAAAATATATAAATAAATATATATTCCCATCTCAAGTATCGTCCTCGTCATCTGACCCCGATTCAAAATTACGAGGTCCGTCCCAAAATAGCCCTCGTGTTGCTTCAAAATGGAACTTTAATATAACTAAACTAAAAGTAAGCTCTCAAGGCTAAGACTCGCAAATCGAAGGCGACTGACAGATATTGATCTTGAACCTTTCCACGCACGCGCCGAAAGTTACAAAATCATAGCTACCGCCACTTCTGTACAGTAGAACTTTGAAAAATGTGTGTACTGTGTCGCCGTCGTATTTGTTAAGTAGAGAAGGTTGAAAGCTGCGCTTGATCTTGAATCATTGCCATAAACCCACGATTCATCCCCTCTCCCGTTACGAGCGTTTTCAAAAGTTTTCCTTATTTCAGCACAATCAAGGAGATAGAGCGCAGCTGAAAACCGGTCTTCTTTTTGATCTATAGAGAGCGGTCTTGGCATAAACTTGGCAGACTTGCGTCTCATACCTAAATCTTCCGTCAAAACAGACACAACTGAGGCATAACTAATGCTGCACTCTTCAAATAACTAATGTCGATTAAACGATTTTCACGCAAAGTTGAACACACGTATTAGATCAATTATATTAGTATTGATAAAAAGCGTGAAAAATAAAATGCTTCTCAGGCGTCATCCTTGTTACTTCAAGAAGAATCAAAGCTATAGTCATCGTCAGTAGAAGTAAGCCGCTTGGCTTTAAAAGGGAACTTTTGCAATCCGAGCCGAAACTACATTTTTATTTTCGTTTTAAATTTGATGAAGGTAGGTGCATCATTGGTGCAAAAAAGAGACTGGTGCCCTTCACAGACACGTTGTTGTAAAGCATCTAAGTATCCGTATGGTGTTAGGAGAGGATTTCTACTTAGAAGAAGCTTTTTAACATAAATTTCTAGCAGTCCACTGCTAGATGTCAGAAGTCCCGTTTTAAAATCAAAAGATTCTAATTCAGAGAACGGCGAATCTCATAATACAGTCCAGTTAAAGCATCCTAATTTTAAATCATCCTGTATTTTTATATTTTGAAATGAATTTGGCATGATAATGTTTATTGGATTGGTCTGTAAATTGGATGAAGCGTCATACGTAATGCAAAAATCGTTCAAAAGACTCTACAATGCAGACCATTGGACCTAGAACCACCAAATGTGGCACCTAGTTACTTCTTGGGTAGCTTACTAAGAGAGAGAAAGAGCGTTTTAAAAGCCGATTGGAAAAATTACCTTCGTAAAAAGATTAAAGGAAATTCCAACTTCTATTCCGAAACATCGTAGCATGATGATGTTTTAGGCTTGTTCATCTTTTATATTATTGACGTAGACTTACGTCTCTCCATAGTGGTCTAATGGTGTGTCGGGAAAAGAAAAATATTTCAATGCTGCAGATTTAATTCCCTGTGTAGTTATTTATCAGATAACGCGGTATTATTTACAAACAGACAAGAAATGCATTTTTGACGTAGACTTACGTCTCTCCATAGTGGTGTGTCGGGAAAGGAAAAAATTACGTCGAATTTCGTGCTAAAGTTAAACGCTTATAGCTCCGCAACCAAATAACATAGAGAGTTTGATTTAGTATAATTTAACAGAGAAAGGTAGACATTGAAGATTGCAAAAAGAATTTTAGAATTTGGAATTATTGTTGAGTCACAGTCGAGCTGTAAAATTGGTAAAAATCACGAAAAAGTTTGATGACGTCACAGCGACCTATGTGCTCGCACGCAGGCTAAGGCAATTCAGTTATCGATAGCGCGAAATATTACTCAAGAATTGTTGAATTACGTTGAATTTAGTGCTAAAGTTAAACGCTTATAGAACTGCAACCAAATAACATAGAGAGCTGGTTTTAGTTTCATTTAACAGAGAAAGGTAGACATTGAAGAGTGCAAAAATAATTTTAGAATTTGTAATTACAGTTTAGTCGCAGTCGAGTTGTAAAGTCGGTGAAAATCAAGAAGAATTTTAGATAGATAGACTCACCTAGTCACACTAGACTAATAGTCGCTATAGAGTTAATAGTCACATAGAGCTACTTTAGTCACAGAAAGTCACAGTTGAGTAAGGTAAGTAAGTCTATGCCCCTCAATCCCAGCGATCGTTTCGCAGAGACAGCCTCCAGTCAATTTTTTTTAAGAATTTACTTTTGACAACGAAGACGTGAGCAAAAAATGTATTTAATATAGTGGCAGTCTTCTATAAATATGGAAGAGGAAAGTTTCTGTGTTCGTTTTTTGTATCTTTATGCACGCTTAAGCCGTTGGACTTACGGCGACCAAATTTGACACAGTGATGGATTAGCACAAGAGGGAGATAGCGCCTTAAAATTATTTCAAATTAGATTTTTATTTATTTAATTAAATAACGTAAATAACTTCTGCCAATAACATCTGAAATACTTATCGTACGAAAATTATTTTTACACCTTCTTAAAGAGCAAAAAATTATTTTTTAATGATACCAATTTAATTGTTGTACAATGTTTTCTCCAATTTTAATAAACATTTCAGAATTCATTTTAAATTCAATTTGTAACAATGCTTTCTATTTTATAAAATCAAATAAAATCCAATTCAATTTATTGTTTTATCAAATCCTGTATTCACGTGTTTTTACCGCTGTTAAAGTTATGATAGCAATTTAATAAACTGTACATGTTTGCTTTTAAGAATTGTAGTATCTCACCAAATATGTACCGTATCGAAATAGTAGCTGCTAGCCGCGGGGTCAGAGACACAGGAGAGGGCAAAAGAAAATCAACGAAAGACGTTACAATGAAAAAAAAATCCCTTTTCGGCAAGCTTGAAGGCAAAGGTAGATTCCTTTACGCTAATGTTACAAAAGTAATGAAATATTACACATTGATCAATACAGACATAGCCAATGACTTTGTTGTTTCTACACATTGCAATATTTACGCTGTGATTCTGTTTTCATGACATTTAATTTTTTACTATATCAAGGTTTTATCATTCCATTTTTCAATCCAAAAGGTTATGCTAGATTTATTATTCAGTATATTGGTCAATTTTTTATATCCCATCACATAATCATAGGAATCATAAAGAAATAAACATCCCAGCAGAGCAAATATTCCCTAGATAACATTAAGACAGCAGATCTGAAACAGTAACAAAAAATTGACACCTGACATGAATGAATAAAGAATATGGATTTAAAAATTAGTTATTTAATCTAGGTTACCATATAATTGTGCGAACATTACTTTGTTATATGCAAAAATCACATGACATGAAATATTTAAACATTACTAGAATGGGCTCATTTAGAGAACCCCCTAGTTACAGAGATAATAGTCACAAAATTCTTAACACATAACAGAATAAAAATTATTAAACATTGTGAGTTGCAAATTTAATATCTGTATTTAAAGCATAGGATATCAATGCAGCCATTTTGAACAGCAAATTTAAATCTTCATCGACAGTTAAGAGCAAATACTCAGTCAGAAAACCCCAAAACAATTTTAAAGCTAATGAGATATTTTTCAATATAAAAAAGGATAAAGGGAACTCTTATATATGTATCTTTTTTGGCTATTTTATATTAAATTTATTAAACAAATCTTGGTGCAGCCATGTTTAGTTAAATATGAAATTGAATTAATCTGTCAAATTAACTAATTATCAAATTAACTCTTTGATTAATTAAAATTAGCTATTTACTTAAATAAAATTAAATATTTAGTTAATTGCGACGATATCTTCACTAAAACCTTTTTCATGGCTCATAGTATATGCCAGCAATCTTAATCTTGTAATGATCTAATAATTATCTTAATTTAAATAAAAGTTAGTGTGTCTGTATGTATTCTCCACATCTCCTCCTAAACCAGTGGACTGATTCAAACTAGACTTTGCACATTTTTTATTTGAGACAAGAGAAAGTTCATCCTCAACTTTTCAAAGCCCAAAAGTTACTTAAAATTTCAGTTAATTAAACATTCCAGCTTTTTGGTTCTTTAATTCGTTCAGGATTTGCAAAGAAGGCGAATCTCTCAGGAGGTATACCTTTTGTTTTTCTTTCTGATCTTCTGTGTTGACTGGTTTGTATTTGTGAATTACTCAATTCATCTCCATCATCTTCACATGGATTTACTTCGGTACTTTCATTTATTTCTCCTTCTTCCATTGAACGATTTTCTTCGTGTTCCAGTTCTAATTCAACTAGTTGTTGTGGCGTTTCGTCTTGGTTTTGAAGTTCTTTTGCTTCTTTCTTAGCATATGGAAGAGGATTTTCAATAAATTTTACAGTTCTGCTTATCATAATTTTGTTGTCCCCTAAAAAAATTCTGTAACCCTTAGATCTGTAATCGTAACCTAAGAATATTCCCTCAACTGCTTTACTATCTAGCTTTCCGCGTTTCTGCTTCTGTATGTAAGCATAAGCTTTGCATCCGAAAACTCAAATATGGGATAAATTAGGTTTATGATTTGTCCAGAGTTCGTAAGGTGTTTTTCTTTTTGGTTTTGTAGGAGGTTACTTGTAAGTATGTTATTGTCATTGCTAGCTTCAGCCCAAAATCTTAGAGGTAGGTTTGCTTCAGACAGGAGACATCTTGTCATCTCAATGAGAGTAAGCCTGTTTGAGACAGCAATACGTAACTGAACGAAGTATTTG
>BGPR01039115.1:0-11763 GCA_013235015.1 Araneus ventricosus
GTGTGTGTGTTTGTCTGCGATGTCCAGACGAATCTATCGCACTTACAGCCATGAAATTTGGCACACAGGTAGTCGTAATGGTGACTCAATGCACCTCGAAGCCGAAATTTTAAATTTTAATCTAGATTTTTTTTTATTTAATGTTTTGTGTTGTTTTGGTTGATTTTTCGCACTAATTTCTCAATAGAATAGTTACGAATAAGTTTACGACAAAAATAGATCTAATGAAGTTAGTTTTGAATTTCTAACGTAATTTACTGAATTTTGAAAAAAAATTGAAAAATAGTTACTTTTATGGTAATTTTTAATAAAGATTTCTTTAAATTATCGCATCTGACGTTCTAACATCTCTATAATTTTCATTTTTTTTCAGCCTACAATTGGCACGTTTATGTCCGATTTAAAACTAGAACTATTAAAATATCTCTTTTCGTTTTTTAAAAATTAATTTTTCCCCTGATCGGTTCAAACAGTTTTTTCGTAGCGCGATTTAACAGCGAGAGATTCTCCGGACCATCCCACAATGCATTGTTGCAACGTGACCTTCTTCGCGGCACGTGACGTCATTCGCAAGGAAAAATAAGCGGGAATATCAATAATGTGTATTTTTTGCTTTGCTTCTGTTTTCAAAACTTTTTCGTGCCATTGTGTAACTTTTTTTCACCCCACTTTGGTCCTGATTCCATTGGGCAATGTGCGCTGTACTGCTATACTTTATTATAAAGGCAATGTTTGCGTGTGTGTGTGTATTGTTCTGCGATGTCCAATCTATCGCACCACAGCCACATGAAATTTGGCACACAGGTAGTCGTAATGGTGACTGAATGCACCTCGAAGCCGAAATTTTAAATTTTAATCTAGAAATTTTTTTATTTAATGTTTTGTGTTGTTTTGGTTGATTTTTCGCACTAATTTCTCAATAGAATGGTTTCAAATAATTGTACGACAAAAATAGATAGACCATCGGAAAGAGCACGCGATTTCCGTTCTAATGAAGTTAGTTTTGAATTCCTAACGCAATTTACTGAATTTTGAGAATTTTTTTAAAAATACCCAGTTTTGGCTTCAAGATGTTACTTTTGATTTTAAATTTGTTGCATCCGACTTTCTAATAACACTATTATTTTCAATTTTTTTCAGCATATAGGTAGAACGGTTGTGTCGGATTTAAAACAACAACGGTTAAAATATCTTTTCAAGTTTTTTTTTAATTAATTTATTTCTGGGCGGTTGAGAGTTATTTTTCTGGAGAGAGTTCGTCGCGGGGCACGGCACTTCGGAACGCAGATAGCTATGTGATTGGTTGAAGGGGAGGTGACGTCATAACCTTGAATTGAATGACTGATTATTATTTTCGGCAGTAACTTAACGCATTTATTCATCTCGCATACTTTGCTTGCAGTATAATAATTTTCACGTTGCAATTTTTTAATATTGTTTATCGCGAAAAAAAAAATAAGCGGGAAAATCAATAATGTGTATCTTTTGTTTTGATTTTGTTTTCAAAACTTTTTCATGTCATTGTGGGCGTTTTTTTTTTTTTTTGAAGTCCTGATTCCACGGGCAACGCCGTGCGCGTACTGCTAGTAATAAATAATATGAAAATGCACTATTTGGATTTTCATTTGCACCATTGAATCACAGATGCAATATACACTATCACAGATTAGTGGAGCCCCCCAAACTGCGCAAATGACATGATGATAGAACTTTTCCAAAAAAACAGAGGATATTTTCTGTTTTTAAATCACGAGTATGTCGATTTCCAATAAACTTCTCAGCTTGCATGCAGATAGCTCTCCTACACATCATACAGCGTGGGCATAAATTATTGACCCCACTTCAGAAATTAATAAAAAAAACTTATAACTTTGCAACTACAGTTTTTCTAAATGAGAGAACAAATAAAAAAGGTTTTTTTTTTCAAATAGGTGGCGTACCATTACGGCGTTCTAAATTTGCTAAAGCGAGAGATTTCCATACACAACGGCTACCGATCAGCAGAAGCCGATGCGCTTTTTCTGGTTAACTTTTTTATTTTTTCTCGAATACCTCGAAAATTATTCAGTTTTTACGCTGAATATGATTTAACAAATTAAAGAGCGTGAAATTCTCTACAAATACATGCTTTTATTTTTCTTCTAGCTTTAAAAGTTTCGCAGATAATGGCTCCAAAAAGAAGAGATGTCCAATAACTGACGACCTCCTAAACCTCCATAAAGGAGCGTTACCTATCGGAGAAAAAACTTTTAAAAATGCGCTCTCATTTTTCAAAAAACCCGTAGTTGTAACATTGGTTTTTTTTTAAATTAATTTTTGAAATGGGTCCAATAATTTATGATCACCCTCTATATCAACATACAACAATGGAAGACTCAAATATGGACTTCGTACTGTCCGAGGTAAAAGACAAATAAATAGAGGAAGTAGCGTCTAAAAAACTTAAACGACTGAAAAAGAAAAGCGAAGAAAAAAAAAATGACAGGAAGCTGTCTTTTTCAAACAGCCGCTGA
The DNA here is from genome assembly GCA_013235015.1 of Araneus ventricosus. Taxonomy (NCBI): domain Eukaryota; kingdom Metazoa; phylum Arthropoda; class Arachnida; order Araneae; family Araneidae; genus Araneus; species Araneus ventricosus. The sequence continues at coordinate 2,514 of BGPR01039115.1, forward strand.
TGTTAAAGGCGTAGGATTACTTTACACGCGCGACTCTTTTGTTTTTCGAAGATCTTAGAGCAATTTTTTAAAAATTATTTAACATTAATTATCATTGATTAATTAATTTTAACAATTATTTATTTAACTTCTCTATATCTCGTTTGGCATCGCGTTGGCGTTTCCTTCGTTGTAAAGTTACATTTGAAGCCATTATTTTATTAAATTTGTCGAACCAAAATTTTCAACTCAATCACGAAATCTCGCTTGCAAAAACCATAGACTGCCTAGATTGAGGTTGTGCTTAGAAATCTTATGAATTTTCCGCATTAGAAATGCCATTTTCTTAGTTCAAAAAGAATAGGCATCTGCTTCCGTTCTTTTAAGTCATCATAACTGTACGCAGCTGAGTTCTTAAAGGAAGACTTCAAGCGATTTGGTTTCTTTTAGATGTAATGGGGTCATTTAACACTTTCACGCGAGCATGTACCACCGGTGTATCAAATTTGAATACAGTAGAGTCTCGATAATTCGAGTCTCGATTGTTCGAGTTTTCCATATATCCGAGTTTGTGAAAAAATCAGTTTAGCTCCCAAATAATTACCAACACGTGAAAGAATTACCACATCTGGTTTTTCTTATTGCTCGACGGGTCATATGTCGACTGCGCACCCCGAAGCCACCTGCAGAAATGCCCCCTCCCAAAGAAAACGGGATATATATAAGATCGATACATAGGAGCAATATGTTTAAACAAAAAACAGTTGACAATTATTTTAAGATATAATTAACCTGTTGCTATCAGCAGTAATGTAATAATATGCAAGTACATTTTTCATTTAAATATACTACACTGAAATTTAAAAATTGCTTTGATTTCCATTTATTTATTTATTAAATTTTATGATTTCGATAATTCGAGTTTTCGATAGTTCGAGGAAGGCCCTGTACCGTCCACCTCGAATTATCGAGACTCTACGGTAATGCAAATTTCAGAGCCGGCGTGAAGATGTTAATGACCGCATGATAAAGAAGAAAATCGATGCGCAGTATATTCAAATTCTGAATCTACTGCGCGTCGTGCAAATGTCTGCTTATAACGATAAAAAAATATTCTTCGAATGAAATTGCGTATTTTCTGCTCCATACTTTTATCGGTAATTTAATATAAATTCTCGTATAAGGATTTGAGTTTATCTTTATGGTCTATTTATGATCCCATGAACTAAGCGTCGAGCAGGAGGTGAAGTTTTGGGACCATCTGCAATGCCTATTGCTGGAATGCTTGGCATAGAATACTGAGATCAGGTTTGTATTTGCTGGCATCAAGGACTTCTCCCCTCTGTCTTGAGTGAATATTTCTGCAACTGGTGTTAGTCAAAAGGATATATAATCGAACATTATTAAAAACATTCTGTGGGATGATGAATGCTTATTCATCTTCCACAGAAGATGGAGCAGTCAGTGCCCTCAGTCATCCCCAAGATGGAGCAGTCAGCACCAACAATAATCATTACTATGAATAATACGAATAATTTGTTAGCATGATAACAATTATAGGCTGGCTACTATCTGTAAATTGCAACATGTGTCGTGGGTGATGCAAAAGTCACTCTACAGGGCAGACCGTTGGACTTAGAGGATTTGAGATTAGCTTTTTGGTCTATTTATGATCCCATGAACTAAGCGTCGAGCAGGAAGTGAAGTTTTGGGACCATCTACAATGCCTGTTGCTGGAATGCTTGGCACATGTTACTGAGATCAGGCTTGTATTCGCTGGCATCAAGGACTTCTGCCCTCTTACTTTGTCTTGAGTGAATATTTCTGCAACTGGTTGTTAGTCAAAAGGATATGTAATCGAACATCATTACAAACATTCTGTGGGGTGATGAATGCTTATTCATCTTCCCACAGAAGATGAATCAGTCAGTGTCCACAGTCAACCTCAATATGGAGCAATCTGTTCCCATAATAATCATTATGGGAACAGGTCATTACACGAGTGATACGAATAATTTTTTTAGCATTATAACAGTTATACGCTGGATACTATATGTAAATTACAACATGTGTCGTAGGTGATGCAAAAGTCACTCTACAGGGCAGACCGTTGGACTTAGAGGATTTGAGATTAGCTTTTGGGTCTATTTATGATCCCATCAACTAAGCGTCGAGCAGGAAGTGAAGTTTTGGGACCATCTACAATGCCTGTTGCTGGAATGCTTGGCATAGATTACTGAGATCAGGTTTGTATTCGCTGGCATCAAGGACTTCTCCCCTCTGGCTTTGTCTTGAGTGAATATTTCTGCAACTGGTTGTTAGTCCAAAAGGATAGAGAATTGAATTTCATTAAAAACATTCTGTGGGATGATGAATGCTTATTCATCTTCCCACAGAAGATGGAGCAGTCATCAGTGCCCTCTTTCATCCCCAAGATGGAGCAGTCAGCACTCACAATAATCATTACATGAATAATACGAGTAATTTTTTAGCATGACAACAATTATAGGCTGGATACTATCTGTTAATTGCAACATGTGATGTGCGTGATGCAAAAGTCACTCTACAGGGCAGACCATTGGATTTAGAGCTACCAGATTTGACACGCAATTACCTCATGGATAGAAGGCGTTCAATAAAAAAAGGTGTTACGAAAGTTTAATTCAATTTTTAATAAATTAAAATTAAATCGAAATCTTAAAGATTTTTCAAAATGACTTCGGAGCATATTATCAAGCGAAAACCATTATTACACCATTCAACCTTCATAAAATTCAATATTATTTTCAAAGATTCAATTTTAAAAAAGTATCAATTTGTGCAAGAACCCTCGTCATCTTGTTTCTCTTACAGATCAAAAGCCATTTAGCTCTTGAAATGCCGATATCTCTGTGAATACTAACGATTTTGAACTGGAATTTTTATATAAGTTGTCCTATATAACTGGCTTTTAAGTTATGAAAGACTGCGAAACCAATGAACGCGAAAGGGTTAAGTGTGATTGAATCAATACCCGAAGAGCATGCTTTATTCGTTAGAGAGGCCCAACCAGATGGGTTAGGGGGATTTTCTTAGAATTCTCATTTCAGCTGAACACATTTCCTTGTTATAAATCCCCTTAAAAGCCATCAGCTAAACAATTCCTCTTTTATAAATCAACATATTGTTAATATAAGCTGTCGTGACAATTTTTGAGGGGTTGGGAATTTCTCTTATTTTGGAGAGAGGAACTCGGCCGTTCCTGTATTCTGAGGTTCCTGAATTCTAAAGGTCTTAGGAATCAGAGAGTTAATAAATTTTTTAATAGTAATTTTTTAAAAAAATTTTTACACTGTTTTACCTTCATATAACAGCTAAGCTGTGAAGACTGCGAATAATTGATGTGGATATTTTAATAGTTCTCGTGCGAACTAAGCAAAAATAAATATTAGATTTGTCAGTTTATTACTAACAAGTGCTTTAAAATATCGTCGCTTATCAAGCAACACTACTTATTTCATTTTTTGAAATTTCAAAGAGGAGGAAATAACGAAATTTTTTGAAATTTCAAGAAATTGAAATAGGGCTGTTGCTTCCTAAACGACGATGTTTCAAAACATTAGATTTTTTAAACATGATAAAGTGTTTAGGTTGCATTTATTCTCTAAATTGTGTGGTGTAAATATTGTTACTCAAAGAATGCAGCGATTGATGCAAACAAGGGAGACGAAGGCAAAACAAACGAATGAAACTTAAAACATTACTAGCCGATCTCGCCGCACCCATTTTGCTCAGCACTATTCCTGCCACCTCGCTGCTTCGAGAGTCTCAGCCACTACTTTTTTCAGTTTTAAATACTGCATGAAGATCAGTGGAACAGACCATAAAACTATAGTAGATTTCATATACTTTGTAGACAAAATATTCCTTTAAAATTGTAAAATCTTTCAATAAACTTCATCTAGTTGTAATGTTTTGAATAAATTTTTCACGAATTTAGGCTTAAAAGTCTTCAGATCCATAAATACAGAATGAAATCGCCCTAACTAAACAGTTTCCATCACCTACAATAGGTATTTTACAATATTTTTGACAAGCTATTAACTGTTGGGATCTATATATTTAAAATAATATGGTAAAACCCTCAGACGTCTAGACATTTTTTTCATTTGAAAGGTTATGACTTCTAGATATGTCATCAAAGGTCGTCTGTACCCCCTTCCATTTTCGAATGAAATTGAAGAAACACTTCTCCTCAGTTCATTGTCTATAAAACCGTGGTAAACCGTGTAAAAGTTTCCCAGCCCCAACCACCTATCCGATTTCGACGATTTTTATTTTATATGAAAGCTTATGACGTCTATATATGTCACCAAGGGTCGCCTGCCCCCACTAGCCCCCATTTTCGAACAAAATCGAAAAAACTCTTTCCCAATGTACATTCTCTATAGGGAAAACCATTTGGACAGTTCGCCAGCAACAACCACCCGACAGATTTCGATAATTTTTATCTCATATGAAAGCTTATGACGTCCAAATATATCGAAGGTCGTTGCCCCCCCACCACCTCCCTTTTCGAACGAAATCGAAAAAAATTATAGAGAATGTATGGTGGAGAAGTGTTTTTTCGATTTCGTTCGAAAATGGGGGGTAGGCGACCCTTGATGACATATCTAGACGTCATACGCTTTCATATGAAACAAAAATTTTGACAATCGGTCGGCTGGCGGACTCGGTGAAAGAATTTTTACCAAATTATTTTAAATACGATGTTTCGGACAAGAGTTACGAATCTCTCTTTCTGGAGTTCGTTTGCTGCGAAATTTTTAATAGAAAACTCCTTGGTTCAGTCTCTTATGAAATCACTCTCACAGCTGAAAAATATGACCGGTATTTTAACGTTCCTATAAAGGATTTTCTGTAGGTGATGCCCATTGGCGGCCCGTCAGCTCATAAACAAGCAGTCCTGCAGAAGTTGTATAGACCTAAATGGTAGGAAATTTTGTGCTGATTATTTTGGTATACAATGATGATATACTAAAAATTGATAGTTTTTGAGTTACGAGCAAACAACTGGAATTTTTTTTCATGCTTTTTGGCTATAACAATATTTCCCACAAAAAATTCTTTTGGCAAAGCTCAGATTCGTAATCAGCACTCGGAAAAACATAATTCCTCCAGACATAATTCCTAATTACAGATCCTCCATAATTTTATTTAAAAAACTACTTAACGACTATTAAGAGTTAGAGCTATAAAGAACTACTGAGAGAAAGCGAAAAAAGGCCAAATGAGGAAGTAACGCCAAGCTAGAGCTGCTCCAGGGGCAGCTCTCGGGTTCTAATTTCAATGGGAAAAAGGGTTGTTTTTTTCTTCCGACCGAGAGCTCCGAGCTGCTCAATGCGTGAAATTTCGTTCCTAAGAGGGGCAAAACTCTCTGCAGCTCTGATCTGTCTCTCTTTTAATTCTTGAGTTATTTTCCGTCTTATTTTTACGTTTTGACGTGAAAACGTCTTTCCGCTCGATACAGTGATAGTCGGTCAAACTTTGTTGTGTGGCAAAATACCGCCAAATTTGAATCGCTACTAACTACGAGACTAATAATGCGAAAAGAATGTTTGACCCCACAACGGGTAGATCATATCTGTAAGAGTTTGTCACATAGTATTTGTTTTATCTGTGATGTCATCGAACCAGGATAGGTGCATGCGCGTGATTGTTATGAATTATCTTTATGTAAGGTTACAAATAACTGTACCGTGGAAACGCGTTTAGCTAGGATGTTGATTCTGGTGTCATTTTAAAGAGCTTGAGGAGTATTACTAGGAACCAAAGTGAGACAATAAAAATATTTATCGGAATATAAGTAAAAATCGGTATTAAATTTCAAATTTCAAACTTCGCATATTTTTTTATTATAACATGCAAAGTTTTCTTTCGAATTGTACGAAAATTACAGAATACTTGACAATATGTAAAAAAAACATTGTATTAAAATTTGAATTCAAAAATTTGAATATTACCAGAAATATGAGAATTTGTGGTAAATAATGTTTTATTGTGCGTACGCGAAATGTATACTCTCAACAGATGGCGCCATCAAAAGCTTTTCTAAATAAAACATAAGAAAGGCGCAGTTCGGATCCGCGGCGTAAATGTTTCGTGGAAACGTCGGGATAAAATCATAAAACAAGTATTTCGTACTAATATGCAATTTAATTATCAATCTCTTTAATACAATATTCACACAGAGTAGTATAATGGTTACAGAATAGATAAATCACAAGCTATTCGCATGTTGCAAGGGACTGTGGTAGCTTGTGATTTATCTATTCTGTAACCATTATACTACTTTGTGTGAATGTTGTATTAAAGAGATTGGTAATTAAATAACATATTAATACCAAACACTTGTTTTGTGATTTTTTCCCGACGTTTTCACAAAAAATCTACGGCGCGGACCCGAACTGCGTCTTTTTTATATTTTAGTTTTTTTAATTACTTTCTTGCCATTTCCGATTATCATTGAACTCTTAAAGTGGAAAAGTAAGCCAATAGAATAAAAACGAAAATACAAGATTTTAAAATAATTTCAGGGGGACTGCAGCCCTAATGGACAAGCCGTCACTGGTGATGCCATTATCACTTGAAAAAAAAATTGCTTTTTCAACACAATGAAAGCCTATACGCCAGAATATACTACTACGTACAAAAAGTTTCGATTTTTTAAAAACTATTTTCGAAGTGTACAGGAATTATGCCCTTTCCCATAGAACAAGTGAAGGGCATTTATGTGACCAACTAGTCAGAACAGGTTTCATCCAGTTCAAGTACGCAGCTCGTGATTAGAGGCAATCACGTCGACGAGACAGCTAATTTATGCGTGTTCTATCAAGATAAGATGCGGGATAACAGCTCTCTTCTAGTGTCTAATTACATGTCAAAAACATACTCGAGTATTTCCACAAGCAGCTGATTTTCCTGATCTTGCACCATGCGACTTTTTTCTTGGATGAAGAATTTACTTAATGGATAACGATTCTCAGGTTCCGAAGAAGTGCAGCGACGAAGACATTGGTGAATGTGGCAAAAGAACGCTTGGAAGAAGGAAATGCGCATTTTCGTCTTTGTATAAACAGTAGCAAAAATGCATAATTGCCCAGGATAGATACTTGAAAGTTCAGTGGCGACACGTGTTATAAAATCTTGGGGGTGCTGTAACTTTTAATGCTTCACTGCCCATGATGCATATTTGTACCACTTACATTTTGTGTCTTTTTTCATTAGCTTTGAGTAGTTTTATATTTAATGAACAAACCTATAACATTTTTTCTCTTCTAATACATAAGTAATTTTTCGAATTAATTTTGATAAAAAATTTTAATTCGAAATTTATTTTACTCAAACTTTGTTAAACTGAAATTTTGAAAGCACTTGTATCGCGGATAATTTCTCACACGTATTTCATCAACTAAACTAAACTAAAAATAATAACTAATAAACTAAAAATTATCAAAAAAATCCTTTGGATTGCAAGAAGTTCCATTGAAATTAAATTACTATAAAAACTTTTTCAATTAAATTTATTTATTTCTTTTTCATTAAGTTTTTTTTCAATTTTTTAGTTATTTTCAAAGTTTTAGCTCGCGAAAAAAATTTCCGCTTTGGTAAAAAAATTGAAACTCTGTTTCTAGCTCAACTGGTGCTGACGAACTCGACATTTCACCATCAGCTTAAAAGCGCAATAGGTAAAGGAAGGGAACGCCTGCGCTCAATAATAATGCTAGTCAGCAATAATAATGTTACAACTACAGTTTTTTTTAAATGAGAGAGCATTTTATGAAGTTTTTTTTAGCGCCGCTATTGTAGTCTAGGTGGTAGTAAATTATTGGACATCTCCCATTTGAGAACCATCCTCTACGAAGCTATTAAAGCTGGAAGAAAAATAAAAGTATGTATTTGTAGGGAATTTTACGTTCTTTAATTTGTTAAATTAAATTACTGGACATCTTCCATTTGAGAACCATCATCTACGAAACTATCTAAGCTAGAAGAAAAATGAAAGCATGTATTTGTAGGGAATTTTACGCTCTTTAATTTGTTAAATTAAATTATTGGACATCTCCTATTTGAGAACCATCCTCTACGAAACTATTAAAGCTGGAAGAAAAATAAAAGCATGTATTTGTAGGGAATTTTACGCTCTTTAATTTGTTAAATTAAATTATTGACATCTCCTATTTGAGAACCATCCTCTACGAAACTATTAAAGCTGGAAGAAAAATAAAAGCATGTATTTGTAGGGAATTTTACGCTCTTTAATTTGTTAAATTATATTACTGGACATCTTCCATTTGAGAACCATTATCTACGAAACTATCTAAGCTAGAAGAAAAGTAAAAGCATGTATTTGTAGGGAATTTTACGCTCTTTAATTTGTTATATAAATTGTAATTCGAAAACAGAATAGTTTTCGAGAAATTCAAGAAAAAACTGAAATAGGAAACCAGAAAACTCGCATCGGCTTCTGCTGATCGGTAGCCATTGCGTATGGAAATCTCTCGCTGTAGCAAATTTAGAAAGCCGTAATGGTACGCCACCTATCTAAAAAGATTTTATTTTCTCTGTCATTCAAAAAAACGCCAGTTGTAACATTATTTGTTCTTTTCATTAATTTTTTTAAATAGGTACAATAATTTAAGACCATCCTGTACACTTCCTACGTTCGCATTTAGATTTCTTTTCGGAAAATATTAGCGCGATTAGCGACGAACAAGGAGAAGGGGAACAAGACATTAGGACTATTGAAACCCCATAACAAGGTAGGCCTGGGACTCAGCAATGATGGGTGATCACTGCTGGCTTCTTAAAAGAGAAGATTTCACGCCACATAAGAGAAAAAATTGATCACATTTATTGCATTTAGTTAATGTTAAATTTTTTATGGTTTACTTAGACAACAATATGCGCATTATTTGAATTAAAGCAGTATTCCATGGTAAATTAATGAGATTGATAATGAGAAAGCATGTGTTCTGAATGCTTTTGACAAGTCCTTACGGTTTTAATAAAATAGTCAAATTAATGAGATTGATAATGAGAAAACATGTGCTCTGAATGCTTTTGCCTAGTTCTTACTGTTTTTTTTAAATAATCAAATTAATGAGATTGATTATGAGAAAACATGTGTTCTGAATGCTTTTGCCTAGTCCTTGCGGTTTTAATAAAATAGTCAAATTAATGAGATTGATAATGAGAAAACATGTGTTCTGATTGCTTTTGCCTAGTCCTT
>BGPR01039116.1:0-14430 GCA_013235015.1 Araneus ventricosus
TTTTTTATCTTGCTGGTTTGATTCCATTCACGTACATCCACTCGACGATTTTTGTAACAAAACTCAGGATATAACTACATATAAACTAATGAAATTGACTCCTAAAAATTAGCTAACTCCTTCTGGAGTAATTCTGTTAAAAAATATAGCATTTTTTTCCTCCTCATACTTTATGGTGCATAATTCTTTATAATATCCAAAAAACACCTCTTTTTACAAGCATAGACGAGAGTTGCCAAATTTGCCTAGATTGGACCGGTACAATAACTTCAATTTTATTAAATATTTGGGCCGTAAAATTGGCAAATTATGTTGGAACGATGTAAATGGGCTGCATGAAATCATTTTCAAGCGAAAGCATTATGTAGTTACAGTTACAGGACAAGTGTTCAGATTTAGGCATCATTCATTTTTAACAAAAGACAAAAAGCACTTACACTGTTTTAAATTAAGTAGGAAAATTTGTTATTACATCCTCAGATAGGAAATTCTTTTGATTACAATTTGCAATAATCATTTCATTAAAATAGTTTTAAAATAAGGTTAGGGGAATTTTTTGTTGTTGTCGAAAGGTTGCCTAGATTGAACCATTTAAATCAGTGGGATTATTAGCTTAAACTACAGGAATAGCGGAGAAAGCAGTTTATCACCACCAAAAGTTCTCATGAATTGGAATTGAAACAAGTCAAAGTAAAAAAACAATAAAAGAACACTAAAGCCATTAAATGTTGGATAAAAAAGAACAAAAACTTAGAATACTTATGATATGTGAGGAAACGAAGGGATACAATGGAAGAAAATGAAGTGATACGGTGCATAAAATGTCATACTTGGGTTTGTGGATTGTATGTTGGTGTGACTTTGAGAATTAATATATACAGTGGCTCCCAAAAGTGTTCGTACACTTACGATTTTCAATGAAATAGGGCTCTATCTATTAATTAATATTAATATTTCAGAATAGGTATTTAATAATAAGATCTATAATCTATTCGTATCAAAACTACATGAAATATTTTTAAAACATAGTAAAACTTTATTTTTAAGAAATCAATAATCAAAAAGTAACAAAAATTTTATATCACAAAAGTCTTCGTACACTTTAAAAAAATCTCTACATATTATTAAATATTCTAATTTTCCTGTTAAATTAATATTTAGTAGGATATCCTTTAGCATCCACAACAGCTTTTAAACGTCTGGGAATAGATTTCATTAGTTTTTTTTGTAATTTCTGCATCAATGTTCATCCATTCTTCCATCATTACTGTTTTTAGTTCGCTTTTCGTTTTAATGTCGTGTTTTCGTACTCTAACCTTCAGTTCTCTCCAAATATGCTCTATTGGGTTTAAATCTGGCGATTGAGGTGGTGTTTTCAAATTTTGTGGACAATTATAGAGACACCAGAGGCGAACGTTGAGAGCCGTGTGCTTAGGATCGTTATCTTGATAATAAAAAAAAAAGTTGTTTCCAATACCCAAATTTTGGGCTGATAGTTTCAAATTGCGTCTTAAAATATTTAAATAAAGAGCATGATTAATTATGCCATCAATAAATACCAAATTACTTAGTCCTGAAGCTGACATGCACCCCCACACAAGGACACCTCCAACGCCATACTTAACTTTTCCAACTAAGTTCTTGGGATTAAGTTCCTCATTTTTTCTTCTCCATACCATTATACTTCCATCGGAACCAAAAATGTTAAATTTTCTTTCATCTGCAAATAAGCCATTATTCCAATACGTTTCGGGTTTATTTAACATTGATTTTGAGAAGGAAAGCCTAAGTTTTCTGTTTTTCGTACTAATAAAAAAGTTTCTACGGGCAGAATGCCCAATTAATCCAGCTGCTCTGAGAACTCGTCGAACAGTTTCAGGTGAAATTGAAGTTGAAAATTTTTCGTTAAATTCTGCAGAAACTTTTAAAGCACTCAAACGTGGATTTTTCACAAATTTTCTAATTATAAATCTCTGATCATGTTTTGTAAGCTTTGCCGGTCAACATTTTCTTACCTTGTTTTCGATTCAATTTTCTTTTTTAAAGCGTTTTATCACATACTACACTGTAGAATGGGATAAATTAACTAATTTAACGATATTCCAAACAGATTTAACACTACTATGATGAAAAATAATCAATTTTCGAATGTTGATTGTTGTTTCTTTACGACTACGGGCCATTTTTAAATAATAAATTGAATATTACGGTATAAGCAAGCAAAAATTAAAGCCAAACGATTTTTTAAATGCGACCACAATGCAAAAATAAAAATAAAACGACAGACGATAATTTAAATTATGAATTTATCCGAAAATATTTCAGTGTACGAAGACTTTTGTGAGAAAAAGTTTTTGTTACTTTTTGATTATTGATTTCTTAAAAATAAAGTTTTACTATGTTTTTAAAATATTTCATGTAGTTTTGTTAAGAATAGATTATAGATCTTATTATTAAATACCTATTCTGAAATATTAATTTTAATTAATGGATAGAGCCCTATTTCATTGAAAATCGTAAGTGTACGAACACTTTTGGGAGCCACTGTATTTTGTTTTGATTGTGCTTAAAGAAACCGGTGGTCCAATCTGGACAACCAATGCTCCAATCTAGGTAACCGAATTCCTTGACTGGACCGCTGACACATTTTTTAAAGCTGCTTTTTTCTTTATTTTAAGTGAATTTCATAAAAAGTTAATTACATTGTTCTGCAGATAAATAAGCCCAAAAAATTCTGCTATTTGTTTTTCATTAAAATTCCTTCTTCATCACTGTACCTTAAAAAATGCTGGTCCAAATTCGTCCAGCTGGTGCAAAGTCCTAGACTGGACCTGCACTAGAGTCCGGCGACTTTCCCCTAGATAGGATTTTAATCAGCAAAGTTAATAATTCGTTAGCATTAGCTGTGTCGATGGCAGCCCGGTTGTGGAGGCATGTTTACGGATCCTACATAGTAGAAAATGAGGTCGCTCCTCGTTGCCTGTCAGCTTCACGTGACTTGGCTTGCTTCAAACTTTGATACGAACCTACATTCATGATGATAAAACTGTATACCAAATTTTATCCATCCAGCTACTCAAGTTTTTGAGTTATAGTGTTCACATACCGCAGACAGACTTCCAGTAGACGGATTTTGTCCAAAATTTGATAGAAACCTGCAAATTATGTGTAAAGATCACATATATTAACATACAAAATTTCATCCCCGTAGCTCTAATAGTTTTCGAGTTATCGTGTTCACAGACAGACATAATTCCAAAATTGTGTTTTTAGATAACTCGGAGGATCTATTAAAACCCTGACTTCACAAGTCCACATAAAATTGATCATTCCACATATAGGCTGAAGGATATCAAGGAAGGACTTCAGAAATTCTTCCCTTATTTACCGGAATTCACCACAAATTATTTTGTTCCTCCGGAATCCTGAAGCTTTTCTTCTAGAATTCAAATGGTCATTGACATTTGCCTCGAAAAACACCTTCATATTTACTTAAATGCTATTGAATTGGGTCAACAGAATGTTTTCTGACAAGAAAGGTTAAGAATGTTTTTTATCGGGCTTGTTCTTGTATCCATTGGAATCGAGATTTTTGCTTCCAAATAGCAGCGAAAGAATGCGCTAGAATGGTCTGCCAAGTTTTTCTGTTTTGTGTCAGTCATTTCTTTTTCTTCGGAGCAAGCCTACTCAAAAAACACAGCTGCCATTTTATCTTTTAAGCTTCCTTTGAACTATCACGCGACCAGGAGAATATTACGTAATCTTCGCCCTTTCTTTTTGGCATATCAAAACAGAGTTGATTTACTATTATTTCACCAGGAAGGAGAGTATTTTTCGCTTAATCTATTCAACGCATCTCGTCCATCTTCCGTTTCTTGTTTATGCAAACAATTCGTTTGTTTATTTGGGTGAATTGAGTAAATTAAGAGCTAAGTTAATGAAGGTCGAACAAAAAGCGAATAAACTCGAGTGCTGTTTTTCGGTCGATTTAACTTCAACTTTATACTCGTACAGCAACGTTTTGTATAATCGTAATTTTTACTTTCTCGTATACGAAGTATACAAAGAGAAAGTATTGTAATCGTCAAAAAATAAGAACTCGAGATTTTCACGAATCTCCTCGTTTTAGACCTCCCTGAGTCCGACAAACACAATTTTGGAGTTATGTCTGTCTGTGTATCCTTCTGTGTGTCTGTGAACACGATAACTCGAAAACTATTAGATCTACGGGGATGAAATTTGGTATGTGATCTTTGTACATAATTTGTAGGTTTCTTTCAAAATTTGAACAAAATCCGTCAACGAGAAGTCTGTCTGTATGTCCGCGTTAATGTGAACACTATAACTCAAACACTTGAATAGCTAGATAGATACAATATGGAACACAGTTTTATCTTCAGGAATGTAGATCCGCATAAAAGTTTGGTCCAAATCCGTCAAAGGGTTGACTGTCTGTCGGACTGTGTAATAGCATACTTGTAAAATTATATCTCCTAAACCCTTTGGCTTAGATAAGGCGTTCAAATTGCATATTCAATTTTTTATACTTACGTACTGGAAGTAATCTCTGCGCATGCGCAAGCTATTCAGCCATAGCGAACGAGGTCATTTTCTCCTGTTTTCTTTTCGCTCGCGCACGCCCTCGCATTACCGGAGCTTGCTAGAGTGTGATAGAAAATAAATATTGCTAAGTTTTTTAATGCATACGCATCTCTTTGAATATGATTCTTCACCTAAATATTTTACAATCGCTATAATCTACAATGAAAAACCTTCTGATAGTCATTGCATACTGGGTTACAGTAGGTTCGAATTTTTTATTCACGCAGAGGGAGGGGAAACGGCAAATTTTTGAGAAGTATACGAGAAAGTTTAGGGGAGGCCACTCCCGATGGTTTTTGTATTTTAATATATCTTTTGAGCATTTAACAGTAAATATTAAGCCTTGTTAGTAATAACTTTTCAATGTGAATGTTTTAAAATCAAATAATTTTTCCAGTCCACATCTGTGCGTTTTTGAGTTATCGTTTGAACAGACTCACATAATTCCAAAATTCTCAGACAGATATGAAACATGGAGATTCATTACAATATCGAGGATTGATTGACTATTGCAATACTTTCTCCTTGTATACTACATACACAAGAAAGTAAAAAGCATTTTTGAAACGCTCCTGAAAAACATTAGTTTCATCATGTACAGTAAAAGTTCGATTAACCGTCAGTTTCTGTTATCCGTCATCGTGTTAAAAAATGTCGAGAGGCTGTCTTTTCAAACAGTCGCTGATGTCAAAGGCGTAGGACTACTTTACTCACGTGACTCTTTTGTAAATTATGTCGTTACCCTTTATCTCTAAAGTAAGGCATTAGTTATGTTTTTAACATATGAAGTTACCGACCGAGATATAGAGGATCGCGTCACCAATTCATGAGTATTTTTGCCCAACTTTGGGACTCAGTAGTTGCTGACTACAATTCCGATTTTCAATTGTTTTTTGTAACTTTTATTGTTACCCTTTATCTCTAAAATAAGACATTAGTTATGTTTTTAACCTATGTGGTTACCGATATATAGAGGATCTCCCATACAACGTTTTCTGTGGCGTTTTGGCGTGTGAATCAATTTCCTTCCTGACACCCCAATGGGAGGAACGTAGTCCTACGTTAAAATATCAACAATCAAACAATCAACAATCTTTAAAATTTTGCAAAGTTTGAAATGCAGGAAGAGGCAAATGCAACACAGATCCTTCTTCTGCATAAGTTACGGAACATCGGCGGGCAGAAAGTTCGAGCCTTAAAGACACAAAAGGAGATGACAGATTATTTTTCAGTAACGTATTTTTAGAGCAGTACAATACATTTCTGTGCGTTACAACTCTTATGTTGAAGTTATATTGAACGTTTTCCAAAATTAAATACAATATGTGTGTAGTATTAACTTTTAAGGTATCCGGCTAGGTTGAAAAAGCGATTTTCGAAGAAAAATTTTTAAAAAATCTATGATCTAAAAATAAAGCTACAACTTTTAAGATTCTAAAACAGTCTTATTTTTTATTCTTATTCCTTGAAATTTATTTGAACTAATGTGTTGTTATATTTTTGAAATGCGTTTTCTGAAAAATGAAAATTTCACTAAAATTGGTGCACGAATGATATCTCCAAAATAATTCAGTTAATATCATTAAATACTCACTCATATGTCAAAACTTTTGAGGGTGTAATAGACAGCAGATTTTATAATAGCTTTACTTAGTCATGTTTTACAGTCACTTTCAGTTCGAAACCTAAGATAATTTTGCCAAAAAATCAATGACGCCAACTTTGAATGTTCATAAAATATTTATTTATTAAAATAAATTTTATCTTGCGGTCTATTACATTCTAGATAGTTTGAAAAGAACACATGCAAAATTTAAATTAAATATGTACCATATTTTTTCAAGTATGCTGTTTTTCTTAACATTGAAATTTTATTAACATTCTTGAAAAAAATTATTATTTTCAAAAACTACTGATGATATATGAATTTTTATTTCTAATTGTAGCTGTATAAGACTATTTTTGTTACTTAGCTCTGTAAGTCTTTTTTGTGCATACTTTTTACTTTCTCGTATACGAAGTATACAAAGACAAAATATTGTAATCGTCAAAAAATTCGAACGCGAGATTTTGACGAATCTCCACGTTTCAGATCTCCCTGAGTCCGAAAAACACAATTTTGGAATTATGTCTATCTATGTGTCTGTGAACACGATAACTCAAAAACTATTAAATCTACTGGTATGAAATTTGATATGTGGTCTTGACACATAATTTGTAGGTTTTTATCAAATTTTGGACAAAATCCGTCTACGGGAAGACTGTCCGTATTAATGTGAAAGCGATAACTCACAAACTTAAATAGCTAGATAGATAAGATTTGGTACACAGTTTTATCGTCAGGAATGTAGGTTCGTATAAAATTTTGGGCCAAATCCGTCAAAGGGTTGACTGTCTGTATAATCGCATACTTGTAAATATTATATCTCATAAGCCCTTTGGCTTAGAAAATTAAAACTTGGTATCACGGATGCTAACATTAATTATAGATCTGTGCCCAATTTTTATCCCATTCGGTTAAAAAGGAGGTTCAAATTCTTTTTTTACGTTTGAAACGAATCCGTATCTCCAAGCGCATGCGTATTGGAAGTAATCTCTGTGCATGATATTCAGCAGCTTCATGGCGAAAGGCTTACACTTAACGACTCCTTCTTGGCGCTTTTTTCTTCCCTTTTGGCTCCTTTTTCTCCCTCTTGGCGAATTCTGATCCTGCTCGGATTATTTTATTTCCGTTTGTTTCGTTGTGTTCACGTATCCTGGAGAAACTTGTTGCGTTCTGGGAATAGAGCAGATTCGAAATTTTTATCCGAGCGAGGGTGCGGGAAACTGACACGCTATACGAGAGTTTTTGAAAAATGAGTATACAAGAAAGTTTAGGGAAGGCCACTCCCGCTGGTTTTAAATTTTTTCTCCGAACCTAGTCGGGTACAAGGATTTTATTCTGAATTTTGTTCCAAACCAGTAATGAAATCACGTTATTGTACACATGTAATAAGAGATTTTTGCTATCCATCTATTCGGTTATCCGTCACGGCCCTGGCGCCAGCGGTGACGGTTAATCGAAGTCTTACACTACTAAAATTCATCCATCTAGCTTGTTGCGTATTTGAGTCATCGCGTTCACATACGAACGAATAGCCAAATCGACAGATAGTCGACTCATTCACGGGTTTGGTTCAAAATTTGATATCGATCTCCAATTCTAGTCAGAACGATATACTAAATTCCATCTATTTAGCAAGTTGCATTTTAGAGTTTTCGCGTTCACATACGCTGATATAGACAGACTTCCGTTTAACAGACTTATTTCGAAATTTAACAGAAATCTACAGTTTTGGTGTAAAAACAGAAACCAAATTTAATTCGTCTAGTTTGCTGCGGTTGTGAGTTATCATTTTCGCCGACAGACCGACAGAGAGGGATACATAATTTTTTTTTTCTTTTTTCTGATTCAGGAAAGTTTAAAACGTGGAGATTCATCAAAATCTCAAGATCAGAATTTTTGACGATTGTAATACTTTCTCTTTGTATGCTTCGTATACAAGAAAATAAAAACGAGTTTTTTTTTTTTTTTCGGATTCAGGGAGGTCTAAAATGAGGGGATTCACAAATCTCGAGATCAAAATTTTTGACGATTATGATGCTTCATCTTAGACTCGAGAAAGTAAATAATAAATATGAAAAAAAACCTTTTTAAAAAATGCTTTTACTAATTCATTAAAAAAGAAAGAATATTTTTTCCTCAAAAATCTGAAGGTCAAAACAAAAATCGGAAAAGCGTGAGGCGCATGTAGAAAAGCTGTAAGTACATTAGAATTGTAATCTCATTTATAATATATTTTATATGATGAATGTTTAATAACATTTCGTTTCTCATAATAATCATTGTGGCTTTATATCTTTCTCCTATTGTTTTCAGCGCCTTACGCTTTTACGATTTTTGTTTTGACCTCCAGATTTTTGACAAAAAATTATTTTTTCTTCTTTAATGCATTGGTAAAAGCGTTTTTTAAAAATGTTTTTCTTTTATATTTATTATTTTCTAGTTTTTAGTCTTTAATTTATGTCATAATTCAGTATTATAAATAGTTTGGGATCTTAGAATCAATTTTTCATGAACTAATTCCAGCAATTATTTTATTGAAAAGAGCTCTAAAATTATTGAAATATTGCATTGTCATCATACCCAATGTATATACAAAATTTCAGATGTATAATACAATAGGCAACGAGTGAAAAATCCATCACAAAATTTCGACCTTACAAACAAACATAAATTATTTCGAATTTAAATCCATTTTTCTTCAACTAATTCCAGCAATAATTTCTTTAAAAAATCTATAATAGGATATTTTTATTTTTATTGAAACATTTAAATTACTGTTTAAAGTATTTTATTTCTCAAAAATACTATAGATGGCGCCACTGAAACCTACCGAGTGCAAACGTAATTTTGCAATTTTTTTTAAAAAAAATTGATAATTGAGAGCTCTAAAATTATTAAAATATTGCATTGTGGTCAAGATCCAATAAATATACAAAATTTTAGAACTCTAATGCACTAAGAAGTGAGTGAAAATTCGACCACAAAATTCCAAACTTACATATATATACATATATTTTTAACTTAGTAAAAGCGTTTAAAAAGACGATATCAAAGATTAACGGACCATCAACAATTTGACAAAAGCATGAGATTGCTGTAATAGCTTATACAATCACATATATCTGTGATGTTCAAATTTAATTTTGATAAACAAGCACTTTCAATAAATCGGATGTTAAATGCTGATATTAACGTTAAGGAAATTAATCACGTTTTTAGTGCTTTCAATTTGTTCTGACCCAATCCGAAGTTTACCGAGCAGCTGTGGCTTCGACGATGTTTAGACAAACTTATCTAAACTGTTTCCTGTTCTAGAGGGATTTTTTATGTCACCTAATAAGATTTACGCATTTATCTTGTAAAGATTAGAAAACTGTTGATTTTACTTCCTCACTATCGTTTATTAGAATACTTAAAAAACTAACAGTTATCGAACGCGTTTCTCAGAACGTGCTGATCGGTCAAATGTTGGAACACATTCACGTGAACGTGAGGCTTTTAAGAGAATCATTGTTGTAAAGCTATCACTCTTCACAAATTTCATACTTTAGTGCGTTTGACCTCAGATTGACCTTTGTTTCACGAATGTCTACGTGAACTATTATAGATATTAGAGTAGTGTTCTCAACAAGTAAGCAAAAACGTGTCTGATGGAAGTGATACTTGATATTTGCTCTCCCTATGCTTAAAAGTACCAATGTTTTTTTTCCTTTCTAGGATTAAAATCAATTGACAACTGTACTGCTTATCCGGTACTGCTTTTTACTTTCTCGTATACGAAGTATACAAAGGGAAAGTATTGTAATCGTCAAAAAATTCGAACTCGAGATGTTGACGAATCTCCACGTTTTAGACTTCCCTGAGTCCGAAAAACACAATTTTGGAATTATGTCTGTCTGTGAGTTTGTGTGTCTGTCTGTCTGTGAACACGATAACTCGAAAATTATTAGAACTATGGGGATGAAATTTGGTGTGTGATCTTTACACATAATTTGTAGTTTTCCATCAAATTTTGGAAAAAATCCGTCCACGGGAAGTCTGTCTGTCCGCGGTCATGTGAACACAATAGCTCAAAAATTTAAATAGCTAGATGGATAAAATTTAGTACACAGTTTTATCATCAGGTATGTAGGTCCGTATCAAATTTTGGGCCAAATCCGTCAGCGGGTTTACTGTCTGTCTGTATAATCGCATTCTTTTAAACGCAATAACGTCTTTAAAAAATTACTTTGATAAATAAAATTTGGCATGTGGCCTTCTTACCTTAATGGTAGATTTGTGTCCAATTTTTGTGTCAATCGGTTAAAAAAAGGCGTTCAAATTGCATATTCAATTTTTTTACTTGCGTACTGGAAGCAATCTCTGCGCATGCGCAAGCTATTCAGCAATAGCGAACGAGGTCATTTTTTCCTGTTTTCTTTTCGCTCGCGCACGCCCTCGCATTAGCGGAGCTTGCTAAAGTGTGATAGAAAATAAATATTGCTAAGTTTTAATACATACGCATCTCTTTAAATTTGATTTTTCGCCTGAATATTTTACATTCGCTTTAATCTACAATGAAAAACCTTCTGATAGTCATTGCATTCTTTGTTACAGTAGGTTCGAATTTTTTATCCATGCAGGGGGAGTTAAAATGACAAATTTTTGAGAAGTATAAGAGAAAGTTTAGGTTAGGCCAATCCCCATGGTTGCTTTCTCGCATACGAAGTATACAAAGAGAAAGTATTGTAATCGTCAAAAAATTGGAACTCGATATTTTGACGAATCTCCGAATCCGAAAAACTCAACTTTGGAATTATGTCTGTCTTTGAACACGATAACTCAAAAACTATTAAAGCTACAATAATGAAATTAGGTATGTGGTCTTTACACATAATTTGTAGGTTTCTATCATATTTTGGACAAAATCTGTCCACGGGAAGTCTGTCTTTCTATATGTGCGTGTTCATGTGAATGCGATAACTCACAAACTTAAATAGCTAGCTGGATAAAATTTGGTAAACATTTTTATCATCAGGAATGTAGGTTTGTATCAAATTTTGGACCAAATCCGTCAAAGGTTTGACTGTCTGTCTGTATAATCTCATACTTTTGAACGCAATAACTTCTTTAAAAAACTTTGATAAATGAAATTTGGTATGTGGCCTTCTTACGTTAGTGGCAGATTTGTGTCCAATTTTTGTGTCAATCGGTTAAGAAAAGGTGTTCAAATTGCAAATTTCGTTTTCCGTATCTTACATCCAGCCCTATTGGTAATCACGCCGGCTTCTAACTCCACTTCCGTGTTGGACGACCTTCGGAAATCGTGGCATGACGTTCCCTTATTTTTTTCCCCACTGCGTTTGGGTTTCTTGTTCGTTTTACTGCCTTTTAGTTTTTTTTTCTCTACATGTGTTAGGAGTGTACGAAAAAGTTTAGGGAAGACCACTCCCGCTGGTTAATTTTTTAACTCGTCGGAACGTCGTTCCTGTACTGTTTTTTCTTTACGAGAAATAATTAATAAAAAATTGTAAGATACCTCCTTAAAACAACGCTGTCTTTTTCTTAATCCTTACCTTCGAAAATATGATAAATATTTAAATTAATAAAAGTAATGAAATGGCAAGTGGTGGCGGGAAGGGATTGAAAGCATTAACCCTTTCAAGAGCGATGGTTTTTCGTTGGAACTACATTTTTACGAGCTTTTTTCCTTATACAGGCGGTAGTCTTTCGAAGATTTATTAGAAAGAATGCGTTTTTAATATCTACTTACGACAATAGATGGCAGCACCAACTCTATTTTTCCCCTTGTGGATTTATACAGTCATTAACATTATTTACACGAAAAAATAAATAAATTTTCTGTACCCCTGAAAGGGTCAAGGTTGCAAACATTTAATTGTATTTTATGCTTCGATTCTGAAAACTTATGTTATTTTCGATATTATTTATCAATGTCATGATTTGTTTCTTAATTATTACTTAATTTTATTATACATTGATATCAACATACATTTTTTTTAATTATTCTTTAACATCTTAATTATATTCATGCTTTTTACTACAGTACGCATTATGTTAATGTTTGATCAAAAATAAAATACTAACTTTAAAGCGTTGACGTTTTATTATTTCACAATTTCAATACCTGGATAAAATAATAATAGATTTTAAATATAAAAATTATTTTATTATGAAGTAATCCCCAACTCCCTCCATCACCCTCTCCATTTTGCCCTAGCCCCCCCCCAAAAAATCCCCAGGGCAGAGCGTTCCGGCACTGCTTAATTTACGATTACACCACTGCAACTGTCACTGCATATGCCGTGCAAGTTGCACTTCTCTGTACGGTGAAGTCACGTTCTCTTTCCTCTTGTAAGATGCGCAATGGATTTCAAAATTAAATTCGCGTAGCATAGTTGATTGTATCATATGAGCATAAATTGACTCCATTACGAGGACAAGTGATTATAAAAGAGAAAAGTATTATTTAAATAAATTGTGCCTTTTTGTTGTATTTGTGCGTGCATTTAATTAGTATAATGATATAAGAATTATATGTTTTATTATGGTCGAGTTTTCTGTTCCGTTTATTTGGGGTAATATGGAACTTGTATGCCCAGAGCCATTTTCCGGTGTAATGCTTCGTTAACACATTAATCGCCACGTGAAGCAAGTGTGTTTCACAGGTAGTGTATTTGTTCGGGCCGCGTGAATCGCGCATGCTTCACGTGAAATCTTTTGCTTTTTTATCCGTAGCTCAGCGACGATTCACACTGGCCATATAAATACATAATGACATCTAAAGCGTGGCCTACCAAACACAATAAGCTAGTTGGCTTCCGCAAAGGCCCCCAATTTTTTTCTAGAAGACCGCGTGAGACAAATTTGCTTCTTTCGCTTGACTACATTCAAAAATATTATTTTTGACATTTTTTGTCAAAAAATGATTATGTCACTATTTTCATGATTGTGCATGTATGGACGAGTTTTCTTTTTTGTTTACTTACATTAAAACCTTGACTTTATTTGTATGGCTTTTGAATTTCCGCTTTGAAGATTCCATTGACTTAGCATTACACCGGAATTACGTAGTAACCGCATTTTAATGTAAATAAACAAAACAGAAAAACTCGCCCATGATGAGTTAGTTGTTTCCTATAGCTAAGCAGGCCGAAGCAATTTTTTGTATTGTGGGGATTAACATGTTAAAGGGAACCGTAAGTGGATTCTCAAGACGGAAGTTTTGTGTACCCAAAATAAACAAAACAGAAAACTTGTCCATAACTGTCATCAAAGTTATGGACGAGTTTTCCGGTTTTTTACGTGCCTATACGTATTTCCGGTGTAATGCTAAGTTAATGGATATTCAAAGCGGAAGTCCAACATACAAACAGATAAAGTCAAGGTTTTTACTGTTAGTAAACAAAACAGATTACTCGTCCATACAGCGAATAAATGTATTTCAGACGATTTACATTGAGTTTTTCGAATTTGATTAAATAAAAATTAATGAATCTAAAATTATAATGCGTCAATTCTAACACTATTATGACTATAAAGTTAATGGCGTATTACTACTGCTATTGTTTTTTGGCGATCTGCTTTTAATAATATTATTCGAATTGATTTAACATCATATTCGCCAGTCATTCGAAATCTTGAATGAATAATTAAAACTCTTATAAAATATAATCATTAATCCAGATACGTTTTGGCATCCAGCCGATGTTGCTCATTGGTAAGTTAAATAGCTAAAATGAAGGCAACTTCCATCACTATTTCTACATAAAGTCTTTAGCTAATTGGCCCATATATCAAAAACATTCTTTGTAAAATAATAATAATAAATGTACAATTAATAACAGATACGAAATACAAAACTTTCTCAGTAATCCCTAGCATCAATACATCGATCTATTTATTACTTGAACAAAAACTATCGATAGTTTGAAAACAATCTGCCGTAAATGCATGAGAAATTAAAGGCAAAAGTTGAATATTGCAAAAATGCATCAATAATCAAAGTGGTATTAATACTTAAAATACCCCTATATTACGCCACTTGATAGTAGCAATACATCGACTTGTTGCTTGAGAGAAAACAATCGATACTTTCAAAACTAACGACTAGAACTGCAAGATAGATTAAAATTTAGTACTATATATATATATAAACTTGCTTACATCAAGTCAAAAATCAATTTATTAAAATATCCAAAATTGACCAAAAAAGCCAATAT
>BGPR01039117.1:0-12288 GCA_013235015.1 Araneus ventricosus
TACTTTCTGTCCAACTCGAAACTAACTCAACTAAGAAAGAGTACGAAAAACAAAGCTGAGCCACAGAAGTTAAACTAAAGGTTTCAATGTCTTAGATGATGAAGTGATGAATGTTGTAAGAACTTGTATGAAGGTATGATTACTTCGCCGAATGAAAAGACAAGAAGCCACAAATAAAAGAAGAAAAGTGGGCGATGGAATGAAGTTAATCTGCCGGAACACGGCCACCAAATAACTGCATGGTAGACTTCACTCGCCTCCCTGCTGCACGTCCCGTACCCGTAAAAGTCGCTGGAGAAAAAGAGAAACTATTAAATGACTGAAACAGAGGTGAAATTGAAAAAGCCACAAAACCCTTTTTTTCCTCCTCTCAGTTCTTACTTTTCTGTAATGTCTCTTTCCCAAAAGCCGTCTTATAGAAATCTATCGGTCAACATTCAGTAATCTTGTACACTAAATACTTTCTCTATTAAGCTTGTCGAACATAAAAAAAGGAAGATAAAGTTTTTTCATTGGAAGAAGAAAATCGAATGAAACACTAACTAGAAAAGAGTGAAAAGAATAATGTAGTTTTCATTTTAACTTCTACAAATATGCAACTTATATAATAGAAAGTTTGCTTACAACCTCTCATGCTTTTTAAAGAATTTAATTATCAGCTCGACACAATATTCTTTAACCGTTAAAAGCCACAAAACTCTTTTCTTCCTCCTCTAAGTTCTTTCTTTTGGGTAATGTCTCTTTCCCAAAAGCCGTCTTATAGAAATCTATCGGTCAACATTGAATAATCTTGTACAGTAAATATTTTCTCTATTAAGCTTGTCGAACATCAAGGAAAAGGAAGATAAACTTTTTTCATTAAAAGAAGAAAATCGAATGAAAAAAAAACCAGAAAAGAGTCAAAAGAATTACCAAAATATAATGTAGCTTTCATTTGAACTTTGACAAATATGCAACTTTTATAATAGAAAGTTTACTAACAAACTCTCATGTTTTTTTAAAGAATTTAATTATCGGCTGGACACAACCTTCTTTAACCGTTAAAAGCCACAAAACCCTTTTATTCCTCCCCTATATTCTTTCTTTTGGGTAGGCCGCGGTGGCCTAGTGGTAAGGTCTCGACCTCGGCACCGGAGGGTCGCAGGTTCGAAACCCGATTCCACTGAAGATCCGCCGTGTATGGGGCCTGTTGCACGCTAAATCATACGTAGTGGCCAAACATCCTCCCGTTGGTGTGGCGCGGAAGTTTGGAGAGGGGGTGCCAGCTCAGGTGTCGTCCTCGTCATCTGACCGCGGTTCAAAATTACGAGGTCCGTCCCTAAAATAGCCCTCGTGTTGCTTCAAAACGGGACGTTAATATAACCTCACCTAATCTTTCTTTTGGGTAATGTCTCTTTCCCAAAAGCCGTCTTATAGAAATCTATTGGTCAACATTGAATAATCTTGTTCAGTAAATATTTTCTCTATTAAGCTTGTCGAACATTAAAGATAAGGAATATAAAGTTTTTTCATTGAAAGAAGAAAATAGAATGAAAAAAAGAACTAGAAAAGAGTCAAAAGAATTACCAAAACATAATATAGCATT
This sequence comes from Araneus ventricosus, assembly GCA_013235015.1. Classification (NCBI taxonomy): domain Eukaryota; kingdom Metazoa; phylum Arthropoda; class Arachnida; order Araneae; family Araneidae; genus Araneus; species Araneus ventricosus. The sequence goes on from BGPR01039117.1 coordinate 1,586, forward strand.
CATTTTAACTTTGACAAATATGCAACTTTTATAATAGAAAGTTTACTAACAAACTCTCATGTTTTTTTAAAGAATTTAATTATCGGCTGGACACAACATTCTTTAACCGTTATCCAGTTGTCCGTTAACACTTTATAAGGCCATTTTTTCTAGTAGTGGTGTAATAAAATAACTTTAGGTATTGAGATTAATTTTAGAAAAGAAATTCATTTAGCTTATTGGATGACATTATTTTTTGTTAATTAATTTTATTAACTAATAATTATTTACCAAGTCAAGACATTTCATTATGGTTTGAGATATGAAATTGGAATGTCCAGCTTTTTGTTTTATCTAAATATTTGGCGTGAACATACGCCAATCTTAAAAAATGCATTTAAAAAATCGATCGATTTGGTAGGAAGTATATTTCCACGGCCTTAGAAAGTGTTAACAGAACACCTATTTTCCACAAATATATAAAATATTCAAATTTAAATAATTAATTCGTAAATGAGCTAATTAATTCGTCCTGGAGATGTGGAAAATATATACAGTAAATATCTAGTAACCGCAATTAAATTACAATATCAATATAAAAAAATCTGTCCCACCAACCGCTCATAGATGCTCGTTTTCCTTTCTTATCTGTTAACTTAGTGAATTCGTAACCCTTTCGTATCCCAATTACGTTTATTCATCTGTTATGAAGCGGTGCCAGCAAAAGGCAGTAAGATGCAATTATACAAATTTTTACACACATTGTTGCTCAAGTTTTTTCCATGAAGTGCTCGTTCTTCAAACTTAAAGAATATTTCTCGGAAACGTTTCCTGTTAGTATTTGTTTAGAGAGTACCCACTATACACAGTTTAGTAATTAGCTAAATAAATAACTTGATAGCAGCCTTCAGGGTTTGCAATAACGCAAGCCCTTATCGTTAATGGTGATATTAGGATTTAAGCCCGGTGCACACTAGACGATTCGTGTCGTTGAAGCTATAAAAATAACATTAGTAACCCCATGCTCCCTGTGGAGACACACGGTTTGAAGCTGTAAAAATAACAATAGTAACCCCCATGCCCCTGTGTATCTCCACAGGGGGAATGGGGGTTACTATTGTTACTTTTATAGCTTCAACGACACGAATCGGCTAGTGTGCATCGGGCCTTAAGTTTTAGTGTATGCGATTTTCCTTTTCCATTAACTCTTTGAACAAAAGACAAAGAAGGAAAATTTTTCCTTTTGTATTACTGTTGTAATAGTAAGGCCCAGTGCACACTAGCGGATTCGTGTCGTTGAAGCTATAAAAGTAACAATAGTAACCCCCATTCCCCCTGTGGAGACACACAGGGGGAATGGGGGTTACTATTGTTATTTTTATAGCTTGAACCCGTTTGTCTCCACAGGGACATGGGGGTTATTATTGTTATCTTTATAGCTTGAACCCGTTTCTCTCCACAGGGACATGGGGTTTATTATTGTTATTTTTATAACTTCAACGACACGAATTGGCTAGTGTGCACCTAGACTAAGTAAAAGATATTTCTGATTTGTGAAAGGAAAAGATAATTTACTTGTAAAATATTCAAACTTTCAACACAATGATTAAAGCAATGAACAAGCAGAATTTTTCTTATGCGTTCAGATTAGTGGTCAAGCAATAAGTTTCAGGCCTAATCCTCAACATCCTATAGCGTAATAGTTGTGACTATTATGAAATTTATCGAAAAGATAAATGGAGAGTAGTTCCTAAACACAGAAAAATACGTTTTTACACGAACTTAATTGTGTATTCTTTCAATTTAACCCCATTTTAGGAGAGCGGGTATATTTTGACATTTTTTAAAATGAAAAAATAATCCCAATTAAAAATTTAATAGATAGGAAACTATGAACTTTCGACTACTCTAATCCATGAAAAAAATCTATGACTATGACAGCTCGTGAAAAAAAGATACTTACTTCTTCCTACGAAATTTGCTTTTGGAAAAAAATACCGAAGCCGTAAACATTTTCTGCTCTCTTTGTAGCAAATTAGCTTCCCTATCGGCGCCACTAAAAAAACAAGATATATCGCATAGAAATTAAAGTAGGCGTAGCGAGGAAGCGGTATGTTTCATGTAGTAAAGTGCGTTCTCGCCTACAGATACGGCAATTAAAAAACCCTTGGTTTTCGGGAAAAAGAAGACTCGCCTTTTAAGTGGGATGTAACAGCTACTTAAGAAACTTCAGAAGAGATACATTTAAAAAAATATCTGTGCGAAAGTGTAAACATTTAAATGACACGTTAATGTAATTAATAATTGTTTTTCTTAGGTTTTGATTCAGGGGAGTTGGAACCCTAAGTCCATTAACCCTGGCCCTGTTACTTCGATGCACCTTTTCTCAAAATCTGTTATAGATTCATGTTTGAAATTTTTTATACAAGTACAGTACATCTTTATAATTATACTAATATAATTTTTTTTAAATTCAAAAATTTATTTTTTACAAATTTTTTGTGTCAAAACAAAAAATGTTGAATTGGCCACTTTCATGTACCTTCTCTCAAAATCTATTATAGATTCATGTTTGAAATTTTTTACAGAAGTAAAGTACACGTCTATCATTATACTGAAATGAGTTTTTGGTTAATTTTTAATTTTTATAAATTTACAAAATATTTAATTAGATATAGTAAAATTTTACCCTATTTTGAGACAAACAAAATTGTTTAGAATAAAGTTTTGAGTTTTTTTAAAAACGCTCATTTCAGTATAATGAGAAAGGTGTTTTTTACTTGTATAAAAAATTTCAAGCATGTATCTATAAAAGATTTTGAGAAAAGCTGCATCGAAATGACCAATTTTACATTTTTTATTTTGACACAAAAAAATCGGTAAAAAATAAATTTTTGAATTTATTTTTAAAATCATTTCAGTATAATGAGAAAGATGTACTTTACTTGTATAAAAAATTTCAAACGCGAATCTATAACAGATTTTGAGAAAAGGTGCATCGAAGTAACAGGGTTAGGGTTGACGGACTTAGGGTTCCAACTTCGCTTAAAGACTATTTTCGTGCTTTCGAGAAACGAAACATTTCCCTGTTTTATTGCGATGCGCGTAGGTCCTCTCACGTTCCATAAAATTCATTTCTTAAATAATTCGCTGATGATTTTTCATGAGCAAGATTAGTTAGAATCCTTTTTCAACAATTTGTATAGAAATATTCATTAAAATATTTTTTAATGCATTTATCGCTAAGGATATATATCTTGCTCGCCAGTTCTGATGATGTAAAGGGATCAGACATCCTGAATTAAGCAGGATTATCCCAATTTTTCCCTTTTCTATCCATCTGGATGAACTTCCAGATTTAACCCGATTTTGAATCAAACCTCCTGGATTATCCCAATTTTTATTTTTAAATAAATAGCTCGAAAATGTGGAGAATTATTAATAAATACATAGTTGAAATTAAAAAAAACATTACCTAAACATAATTTTTTAGAAATTATCTTCTTGCAATTATCATTCCCATATTAGGTTGAGTAAAACTGATCACTCTATTATAGCGGATAACGTCATTCCTTTGAATACTCAATAAGATTCCCTATAATATTGCTATGGTGTTTCTACGATATCGTACAACATTTACAATATTGAACAACATCGCAAAAATATTGCACAATATTTTTGTGTTTTTAGGCTTATTAATTTTTTTCTATTAATAGATGCGGGGTAAAATTACTAATAGCAATAGAAAAATTATCTGACGTCTTTGATTAATCCAGTTTTTTGGCTTTCCCTTGGTCCCGACTTTACTTCATAGCTAAAAGATCAGGGCTTAAGTTAGAAAAATTTATAAATTTCATGTTATACCATTTGCAATATAATTTATATTTATTTTCATACTCCTAATTGCATTTTTCCATATGATGCAGTGCATAATATATATATAGATAACATAGCTCAAACCATAGCTGTGATGAATGTATTGTTGCAAAGATGAAATGGCGCTTTCCTGCCTCCCTAGTCTTATAGTTGGGGAGGGAGTTTTACAGGGGTAAGTATGGAGTGACGGGCATCGGCCATTCCGGGACCCCTGACTTTGGCGATGAATAGATGATTCCGGAAAATGCGACCCTTTTCTCGATATCTCTATTAAGAAAGGGAATACGCTTGAATATACGAGAAAACTCCATGTGACGTCAGGGCCTGTCGGAGAGAGCATATAAGGAACGCGTTTGGATCAGGGTGAGTACTGTTTATCCACTGGAACGACTTTAGTGTTTCGTCTGCAGTGCGAGCTAGGAAGCTGGTGAGCTGAGCGCTATTGAAAGTGCTGTTATTGTCGTTATTAATCATTTGCTGACTGTTTGTGCTGCTAAATCTCAAAGTGCTGAACTGTTATTACCTGTGAAGTGTTGTCCGTTTAGGTTGCTAATCTGTGCAAGAACTATTGTTTCCTGTACCTGTGCTACGTGTTTTCCTGCATATTTGTGAATAAACCTTCATTCTCTATTATCCTGCGTGTTGGACTGTTTACACCATACGCCCACAGAAAGACTTTTGTAACAGTATTAATATCAAAAAGAAATATTTTTCAACATTTTATACTCAGTGAAACTTTATTACTACCCTCATACAAGGTAAAACAAGGGAGCAATTTAGCCTGTAGTCCATGATCCACTCTACCTTGTGAAAGAAACTCTGACGCTTTCGTGCTTATTGCTTGTTTATTAGGGTGGATCGAAAATTCAAAGTGTGGATAGAATAATCGGCGTAGGGTGCAAAAGTTGTCTTTTCAGTGTACTAGCATGCACGCAAAATTTTTTCAACTTTGTTTAATTTCTTCCGGTGCCACAAGACACTTAAATATTTGCAAAAAAACGATTTTGATGTAAATTTTGAATTAAAAATTAAAAATGCGTTGTGGAAACAATTTTACAAAGGAAAATATTTGGGAGAGAATGAAAATTAATTATTTTTTTATTATTAAATGAATAAAATCATTTTTGTTTATAAAATATTCTTCAGGGACCCACAACTACCTTTTCTTCTTTTTACAATATATCACAATTTTGCTTTATTTCGGAGAAAAAGATTAATTACGCCACAATCTCGACTTTTCCTAAACAAAAACATATCGCTGCAGGGGAAACTTTGGCAAAAGCGTTCTTTTATTCCTCCCTCCCTTTTTCTTTTGAATGAGTCAAAATCGTAAAAATGTCAATTTTTAACTATTTTTGGGGCGTTTGGGCCTCCAGAAAATATGAATGAATTTTAATAATAATTCGAAAAAACGCAAACTAATATATCCAAAACAAAACTTTTTTCCTCGGCGCTGAAGGGAATTTTGAAAATATTTTTTTATAAATTTCCATAAAATGTCATTTTTAACTATTTCTGGGGAACTGTAAGATATGAATGGATTTCAATAAAAAATATTTAAATTAATATACTTTAAGACACAATTTTCCCGCCCGGGGCCGAAAGTAATTCCGCCCCCCCCCCAAAAAAAAATTTTTTTTTTCCTATTCTTTTCTATCCACCTTATTGTTTATATCGAGTTAGCGTAGGGTTTCAATAATAAAAAATGAATATCCCACATAACCTCATTTTATAACTCTCTACTAAAATACTTTAAAAATAAATATCTGAAATCACATGTTAGGAGTAAAATCAACACGCTTATTGCTGAGTTATTAAAACTGCTGAAATTATTTAATTTTTCAATAAAAAACACCGTCATTGATTCACTTAACAGCCTTCCCATTTCAATATCTTTATTGTTACAAGTTTAATGTCGATTTTGCTTTTGAAGATTAATTAAAAGAATATTATTAGGCAAGATAGTGGCAATTCAACAGAATATTATCGTCTTAGAGATAATTATCGTCTGTTGTAGGTGATTAAAAACGCTGAAATTATTGAAGTTTATCATAAAAAAAACATCATTGATACACTAACCACATTTCACTTTTCATTATCTTTATTGAAACAAGTTTAACGTCGATTTTGCTTTTGAAGAATAATGAAAAGAATATTATTAGGCAAGATAGTGGTAATTCAACAGAATATTATCGTCTTAGAGATAATTACCGTCTGTTGTAGGTGATTAAAAACGTTGAAATTATTGAAGTTTATCATACAAAAAACGTCACTGATACACTTACCACATTTCCCTTTACAATATCTTTATTGTAACAAGTTTAACGTCAATTTTGCTTTTGAAGAATAAATAAAAGAATATTATTAGGCAAGACAGTGGTAATTCAACAGAATATTATCGTCCTAGAGATAATTACCGTCTGTTGTAGGTGATTAAAAACGCTGAAATTATTGAAGTTTATCATAAAAAAATCATCATTGATTCACTCACATTTCCCTTTTCAATATCTTTATTGTAACAAGTTTTGCCTTTGAAAAGGGCCTTATTTAGGCAAGATATTGGTAGTTCAATAGGATACTATCGTCTTCAGGAATAATTACCGTCTGTTGTAGGTGAAGAGGACAGTGACCGAGGTAGCAACACCCAACAAGAAAGAACCGGTGCCTCTCATAAAAGCAAACGTATGTTTTAGAGATAACGATTCTGAAAACAGAAGGCAGCATTAAAAGGAAGATATGGTTTTGGAAAGCTATAAAACACTGAAACGATCTGTAGGTGTGGAAAGCATCATTGCTTTACCAAATCCGAACTCGCAAAAACACATTTAGTTGAACAAGCCCACTATTTTTCTCTTGGTTGAAGATTGTATCTCGTGATGTATATTGGTAGTGGACAGATATTGGAAGGTTATTTTATGATAATTGTTAAAAAATACTTTTTAATAGAGGTTGTTGTCTTCTACTTTTCTCTCTTTATTTCTCAAATGAACATTTATTTTGAAGCAGAGGAGATAACCGATAACGAATGACAAATGGTAGTTTTCCATTTTCTTTGACGTTCCCAAAAGTGTGCGATTTTTGCGCTGAGTAAATATTATTCGAATAAATTTTGCAATAGTTTATTCCTCGTGAAAAACAAGAATCTTTACCAGATTATTTTCTCTTCAAATCTTGATGACGTCCCTACTGGTACAAATATGTGCCATCAAGGGCGAAACGGTTAAAATTTAAAGTCCACCTCTATGTATGTTTGGGACAGTAAAACAGGTGTGACTTTTGGCAGGTGCCGCCATTAAAAATCACCAGGTTTAACCTAGACTGCGCTGCTAAAATTTCGTCATACCTCGTTCAAAAATTATGTCCTTGCTCACACGGCGTTTCAAGAATATATAAAATATTCAAGAAGATTGCCATCGCAGTACTTGAAAGTTATTTATAAATAAGCAAAGTTTCACTCACTCCAATTTCCAGGTTCCACGGTAGCCTAGTGGTTAGGTCTCGGCTTCGGAGTCGCAAAGTTCCAGTTTCGTAACGCGATTGCACTGAAAACCCGTCTTGTATGTGGGACTGGTTCACATTAAACCGTCGGGGGTCAAACAGCCTCCCGCTGGTGTCGTGCAGAAGTCTGGAGAGGAGGCTGAGTTGTCACCCTCGGCGTCTGACCGTGGTTCAGCATTACGAGCTCCTTCCTAAATAGTATACGAGTTGCTTCAAAACCGGAACGTTAATATGACTAAACTTTCTAATTTCCAGACCCCTGATGAAACGAAAGTCAAATCATCAACTATGGGGACATTGAAAAAATATATATATGAGTCAATTACAACTCTTGTGAACTTTGCGCAGAAACGTACAAGCTGCCGTACACCCGGTGATTGACACACTATCTGATCAAAAGTATCCTTACACTTTCGGATTTTTACAGTTTTTAGAATTTCTCCTGAAAGGCTAAATTGACTGCCCTTGAACTTCTACCATGTAAAGAATAGACGACTCTAACTCACATTTTACAGTGAAGATTTGATCCCGAGGGCAGTTAGGGGACCGTCTACAAATTGATGAAGACAAACATTATTTTGGACCACCACGCTTCAAAGAAAGCTTATAAGGAGATGAAACTTTCAGCAATGGTTATGTTTGATGTGCATAATATTTATCTGAATTTCCGTAAATGCAGCACAAATATTCACGAAGATATAAAGGTTTTCTTAAAAAATCCAAAATTTCCCTGCCTGTTTTTTGCTTATAACATGCAGAGGGGTTTTCCACAAATAGATATTTTTTTAACTTGAATTTTCGAATAGTAACCGTAGAACTGCAATTTACATTATGAATTTTATTTATAAGTAAGCCTGGGTAGTCAGCATGTTCAATCTTTATTAAATACTATAAAATTATTCGAAAATTTAAGTTTAAAAAATATCAATTTGTGAAAAATGCCACATCCTTTTGTTTCTCTTAGAGGGAAGCAAAACTTCTGCTCACTGCAATGCTGATATCTCTATAAATCTTAATGACATCTAACTGGAATTTTTACATAACTTGCCCTGCATATCTGGCTTTGAAGTTATGATAGAAAAATTTCTCTATGTCTCGCGCATGCGCAGTAAATTATTATTTACTACAACTACTCATGCAATGCTTCTCTAAAATATTGTCATTCTTTTTGCAAGTTTCGTATAATATAACAGAAAATTCTTCATGTTATAAGCAGAAAAACAGGAGGGGAAATTTGGGATTCTTTAAGAAAACTTTTATATCTTCCCGAATATTTATGCTGACTTTACGAAAATTCATGTAAATATTATCTACTTCAAACATAACCATTGCTAAAAGTTTCATCTCGTTATAAGCTTTCTTTGAAGCGAGGTGGACCAAAATAATGTTTGTCTTAATCAATTTGTAGACGGTTCCCTAATTACCCTCAGGCCCGAATCTTCGCTGTAAAATGTGAGTTAGAGTCTATTCTTTACATGGAAGAAGTTCAAAGGCAGTCAGTTTAGCCTTTCAGAATAAATTCTAAAAAACGTGAAAATCCGAAAGTGTCCAGATACTTCTGATCAGATAGTGTATGATTTTATATGTCTTTAGGTTACGTAAAGATTTAATATTCAGGTGCTTTTAACTTTGAGTCAGCCAGCATATTTCCTTGTAATGTGAGTTTGAGTTATCAGTAATGATATAATTCCCTTAAACACACCTACGACGAATCTTCTCTCCTCCTTTTACAGGAGCAGATAGTACGGAGCTTCCGTAGACAAATATTTTTAGTTGCTGCAATTTATAAGTACAGATAGTGGTGATCCAGCCAATGACAAAATGACTGTCTCTCAAAAAGCTTAGTTTAGTTTAATGGCTTATTATTTTTTCAGGTATATTGATGACTTAATAGTATTTAATTATAATGACTTTGATTCTTTAGTTAATATCTATCCGGAAGAGCTAAACTTAAATAAAAACTAAAAATCAAATTAATAAATGTAATTATTTAGATTTGGTAATTGAAATTTCAGATCTAGATATCTCGGTAGGTGTGATAAAAGAAATGACTTTAATTTCAGGGCCATTACATTATGCGATTTTCAAACTAATCTTAATTACAAAATTATAAGAAATACCATTCTATTCATCATCATAGTAACTAGACAATCGTAACAATTCCAAAATCAAAGTGATTCGACCCACTTCGTGTGTTATTAGAGCCAAATTTACTATAATTGAGAACAAACCACGGAAAACATGGGGAAAATGATTTGCTATGGAGTCTATTGTATGTCATTCTATTCATCATCATAGTAACTAGACAAACGTAACTCCATGCAATTAGATGTCATCAGACATCTAATTGCACTAATTCTTACGCTGTGTTTTCCTGTGTTGGTCATTTAAAATACAAAAGAGATTCCAAAATTAAAGTGATTCGACCCACTTAATGTGTGTTATGCGAGCCAAATTTACTATAATTGAGAACAAACCACGGAGAACATGGGGAAATGCGAGTTAATCTTGCTTCAGAACAGAGAAACTATAGTGCTAAAATATTTTTAATGCATTTCTGCTGATTCGGAGGCGGTTATCACCAGCTAAAGAAAGTGTTCTCGTATAGATTCTTAAACCACATTCAACTCATTGGTAAAAGGAATATATCTTGCCTTTTTTATCCAAGGGGTTTTAATAATGAGGAATGGTTCATTTGGGAACTTCCATTTACAGTTCTCTACAGGGGTTGAAAGAAATGCTATGTACAATTGAAAAAAGATCTTTTAACCCCTTACCCCCTTGGAATATGATTTGCCTTAACCTCCTAACAAGATGCTCCCACCCATTTTGCGATATTTATTATTATTTCAATCTATTTACCCTCTGATTCCTAAGGCCACTGAAATAAAGGGACCTCAAAATACGGGAACGTCCGAGCTCCTCTATCAAAGATAAGGGAAATTCACCTTCCCCTTCAAAATCCACACCGACAGCTGGCATTGCCCGAATTGTAAGAAAACTCTCCTCTTCCCCAAACACATCTGGGCGAGCCACGCTAACGAAGAAAGCACGCGCCGCGGGTGTGAAATCAATCACACTTAACAAAAGGGGGTCCAAATTTCAGAGTGACATTCGGTCGTTTCGGACGGCTATCGTCTTTTGCTTGAAGGGACGTATGGGACGGTCCCGTATCGATAGAGTTAAGATGGTAAAGGATATTTGAGACATTTAAGCTCGTCCAGGTGATTTTTGTATTTAAGATTAGTTGTTACTTTGACTTTATTACCAATTTAAATATCAAAAATTCTGTAATTCGATGCACGTGTCAGCCTCGTGATTGTAAGCGAAGGGTCAAGGGGTCTATTATT
>BGPR01039118.1:2108-14427 GCA_013235015.1 Araneus ventricosus
AATAATAGACCCCTTGACCCTTCGCTTACAATCACGAGGCTGACACGTGCATCGAATTACAGAATTTTTGATATTTAAATTGGTAATAAAGTCAAAGTAACAACTAATCTTAAATACAAAAATCACCTGGACGAGCTTAAATGTCTCAAATATCCTTTACCATCTTAACTCTATCGATACGGGACCGTCCCATACGTCCCTTCAAGCAAAAGACGATAGCCGTCCGAAACGACCGAATGTCACTCTGAAATTTGGACCCCCTTTTGTTAAGTGTGATTGATTTCACACCCGCGGCGCGTGCTTTCTTCGTTAGCGTGGCTCGCCCAGATGTGTTTGGGGAAGAGGAGAGTTTTCTTACAATTCGGGCAATGCCAGCTGTCGGTGTGGATTTTGAAGGGGAAGGTGAATTTCCCTTATCTTTGATAGAGGAGCTCGGACGTTCCCGTATTTTGAGGTCCCTTTATTTCAGTGGCCTTAGGAATCAGAGGGTAAATAGATTGAAATAATAATAAATATCGCAAAATGGGTGGGAGCATCTTGTTAGGAGGTTAAGGCAAATCATATTCCAAGGGGGTAAGGGGTTAAAAGATCTTTTTTCAATTGTACATAGCATTTCTTTCAACCCCTGTAGAGAACTGTAAATGGAAGTTCCCAAATGAACCATTCCTCATTATTAAAACCCCTTGGACAAAAAAAGGCAAGATATATTCCTTTTACCAATCAGTTGAATGTGGTTTAAGAATCCTTACGAGAACATTTTCTTTAGCTGGTGATAACCGCCTCCGCATCAGCAGAAATGCATTAAAAATATTTTATCACTATAGTTTCTCCGTTCTGAAGCAAGATTAACTCGCATTTCCCCATATTCTCCGTGGTTTGTTCTCAATTATAGTAAATTTGGCTCGCATAACGCACATTAAGTGGGTCGAATCACTTTAATTTTGGAATATCTTTTGTATTTTAAATGACCAACACAGAAAAGAACAGCGTAAGAATTAGTGCAATTAGATGTCTGATGACATCTAATTGCATGGAGTTACGTTTGTCTAGTTACTATGATGATGAATAGAATGACATACAATAGACTCCATAGCAAATCATTTTCCCCATGTTTTCCGTGGTTTGTTCTCAATTATAGTAAATTTGGCTCGCATAACACACCAAGTGGGTCGAATCACTTTGATTTTGGAATTGTTACGATTGTCTAGTTACTATGATGATGAATAGAATGGTATTTCTTATAATTTTGTAATTAAGATTAGTTTGAAAATCGCATAATGTAATGGCCCTGAAATTAAAGTCATTTCTTTTATCACACCTACCGAGATATCTAGATCTGAAATTTCAATTACCAAATCTAAATAATTACATTTATTCATTTGATTTTTAGTTTTTATTTAAGTTTAGCTCTTCCGGATAGATATTAACTAAAGAATCAAAGTCATTATAATTAAATACTATTAAGTCATCAATATACCTGAAAAAATAATAAGCCATTAAACTAAACTAAGCTTTTTGAGAGACAGTCATTTTGTCATTGGCTGGATCACCACTATCTGTACTTATAAATTGCAGCAACTAAAAATATTTGTCTACGGAAGCTCCGTACTATCTGCTCCTGTAAAAGGAGGAGAGAAGATTCGTCGTAGGTGTGTTTAAGGGAATTATATCATTACTGATAACTCAAACTCACATTACAAGGAAATATGCTGGCTGACTCAAAGTTAAAAGCACCTGAATATTAAATCTTTACGTAACCTAAAGACATATAAAATCATACACTATCTGATCAGAAGTATCTGGACACTTTCGGATTTTCACGTTTTTTAGAATTTATTCTGAAAGGCTAAACTGACTGCCTTTGAACTTCTTCCATGTGAAGAATAGACTCTAACTCACATTTTACAGCGAAGATTCGGGCCTGAGGGTAATTAGGGAACCGTCTACAAATTGATTAAGACAAACATTATTTTGGTCCACCTCGCTTCAAAGAAAGCTTATAACGAGATGAAACTTTTAGCAATGGTTATGTTTGAAGTAGATAATATTTACATGAATTTTCGTAAAGTCAGCATAAATATTCGGGAAGATATAAAAGTTTTCTTAAAGAATCCCAAATTTCCCCTCCTGTTTTTCTGCTTATAACATGAAGAATTTTCTGTTATATTATACGAAACTTGCAAAAAGAATGACAATATTTTAGAGAAACATTGTATGAGTAGTTGTAGTAAATAATAGTTTACTGCGCATGCGCGAGGCATAGAGAAATTTTTCTATCATAACTTCAAAGCCAGATATGCAGGGCAACTTGTGTAAAAATTCCAGTTAAATATCATTAAGATTTATAAAGATATCAGCATTGCAGTGAGCAGAAGTTTTGCTTCCCTCTAAGAGAAACAAAAGGATGTGGAGTTTTCCACAAATTGATATTTTTTAAACTTAAATTTTCGAGTAATTTTATAGTATTTAATAAAGATTGAACATACTGACTACCCAGGCTTACTTATAAATAAAATTCATAATGTAAATTGCAGTTCTACGGTTACTATTCGAAAATTTAAGTTAAAAAAATATCCATTTGTGGAAAACCCCTCTGCATGTTATAAGCAAAAAACGGGCAGGGAAATTTTGGATTTTTTAAGAAAACCTTTATATCTTCGCGAATATTTGTGCTGCGTTTACGGAAATTCAATAAATATCATGCACATCAAACATAACCATTGCTGAAAGTTTCATCTCCTTATAAGCTTTCTTTGAAGCGGGGTGGTCCAAAATAATGTTTGTCTTCATCAATTCGTAGACGGTCCTCTAATTGCCCTCGGGATCAAATCTTCACTGTAAAATGTGAGTAAGAGTCTATTCTTTACATGGTAGAAGTTCAAGGGCAGTCAATTTAGCCTTTCAGGAGAAATTCTAAAAACTGTAAAAATCCGAAAGTGTAAGGATACTTTTGATCAGATAGTGTGTCATTCACAGGGTGTACGGCAGCTTGTACGTTTCTGCGCAAAGTTTACAAGAGTTGTAATTGACTCATATATATATTTTTTCGATGTCCCCATAGTTGTTGCTTTGACTTTCGTTTTTTCAGGGGTCTGGAAATTAGAAAGTTTAGTCATATTAACGTTCCGGTTTTGAAGCAACTCGTATACTATTTAGGAAGGAGCTCGCATTGCTGAGCCACGGTCAGACGCCGAGGGTGACAACTCAGCCTCCTCTCCAAACTTCTGCATGACACCAGCGGGAGGCTGTTTGACCCCCGCCGGTTTAATATGAACCAGTCCCACATACAAGACGGGCTTTCAGTGCAATCGCGTTACGAAACTGGAACTTTTCGACTCCGAAACCGAGACCTAACCACTAGGTTACCGTGGAACCTGGAAATTGGAGTGAGTGAACCTTTACTTATTTATAAATAATTTTCAAGTACTGCGATGGCAATCTTCTTGAATATTATATATATTCTTGAAACGCCATGTGTGCAAGGACATAATTTTTGAACGAGGTATTACGAAATTTTAGCAGCGCAGTCTAAGTTAAACCTGATGATTTTTAATGGCGGCACCTGCAAAAGTCACACCTGTTTTATTGTCCCACACATACATAGAGGTGGACTTTAAATTTTAACCGTTTCGCCCTTGATGGCACATATTTGTACCAGTAGGGACGTCATCAAGACTTGAAGAGAAAATAATTTGGTAAAGAATCTTGTTTTTCATGAGGGATGAACTATTGCAAAATTTATTCGAATAATATTTACTCAGCGCAAAAATCGCACACTTTTGGGAACGTCAAAGAAAATGGAAAACTACCATTTCTCATTCTTTATCGGTTATCTCCTCTGCTTCAAAATAAATGTTCATTTGAGAAATAAAGAGAGAAAAGTAGAAGACAGCAACCTCTATTAAAAAGTATTTTTTAACAATTATCATAAAATAACCTTCCAATATCTGTCCACTACCAATATACATCACGAGATACAATCTTCAACCAAGAGAAAAATAGTGGGCTTGTTCAACTAAATGTGTTTTTGCGAGTTCGGATTTGGTAAAGCAAAGATGCTTTCCACACCTACAGATCGTTTCAGTGTTTTATAGCTTTCCAAAACCATATCTTCCTTTTAATGCTGCCTTCTGTTTTCAGAATCGTTATCTCTAAAACATACGTTTGCTTTTATGAGAGGCACCAGTTCTTTCTTGTTGGGTGTTGCTACCTCGGTCATTGTCCTCTTCACCTACAACAGACGGTAATTATTCCTGAAGACGATAGTATCCTATTGAACTACCAATATCTTGCCTAAATAAGGCCCTTTTCAAAGGCAAAACTGACGTTAAACTTGTTTCAATAAAGATATTGAAAAGGGAAATGTGGTAAGTGTATCAATGATGTTTTTTTTATGATAATCTTCAATAATTTCAACGTTTTTAATCACCTACAACAGACGGTAATTATCTCTAAGACGATAATATTCTGTTGAATTACCACTGTCTTGCCTAATAATATTCTTTTATTTATTCTTCAAAAGCAAAATTGACGTTAAACTTGTTACAATAAAGATATTGTAAAGGGAAATGTGGTAAGTGTATCAGTGACGTTTTTTGTATGATAAACTTCAATAATTTCAACGTTTTTAATCACCTACAACAGACGGTAATTATCTCTAAGACGATAATATTCTGTTGAATTACCACTATCTTGCCTAATAATATTCTTTTCATTATTCTTCAAAAGCAAAATCGACGTTAAACTTGTTTCAATAAAGATATTGAAAAGTGAAATGTGGTAAGTGTATCAATGATGTTTTTTTTTTGATAAACTTCAATAATTCTAACGTTTTTAATCACCTACAACAGACGATAATTATCTCTAAGACGATAATATTCTGTTGAATTACCACTATCTTGCCTAATAATATTCTTTTAATTATTCTTCAAAAGCAAAATCGACATTAAACTTGTAACAATAAAGATATTGAAATGGGAAGGCCGATAAGTGAATCAATGATGGTGTTTTTTATTGAAAAATTAAATAATTTCAGCAGTTTTAATAACTCAGCAATAAGCGTGTTGATTTTACTCCTAACATGTGATTTCAGATATTTATTTTGAAACTGTTTTAGTAGTGAGTTATAAAATGAGGTTATGTGGGATATTCATTTTTTATTATTGAAACCCTACGCTAACTCGATATAAACAATAAGGTGGATAGAAAAGAATAGGAAAAAAAAAATTTTTTTTTGGGGGGGGGGCGGAATTACTTTCGGCCCCGGGCGGGAAAATTGTGTCTTAAAGTATATTAATTTAAATATTTTTTTATTGAAATCCATTCATATCTTACAGTTCCCCAGAAATAGTTAAAAATGACATTTTATAGAAATTTATAAAAAAATATTTACAAAATTCCCTTCAGCGCCCAGGAAAAAAGTTTTGTTTTGGATATATTAGTTCGCGTTTTTTCAAATTATTATTAAAATTCATTCATATTTTCTGGAGGCCCAAACGCCCCAAAAATAGTTAAAAATTGACATTTTTACGATTTTGACTCATTCAAAAGAAAAAGGGAGGGAGGAATAAAAGAACGCTTTTGCCAAAGTTTCCCCTGCAGCGATATGTTTTTGTTTAGGAAAAGTCGAGATTGTGGCGTAATTAATCTTTTTCTCCGAAATAAAGCAAAATTGTGATATATTGTAAAAAGAAGAAAAGGTAGTTGTGGGTCCCTGAAGAATATTTTATAAACAAAAATGATTTTATTCATTTAATAATAAAAAAATAATTAATTTTCATTCTCTCCCTAACATTTTCCTTTGTAAAATTGTTTCCACAACGCATTTTTAATTTTTAATTCAAAATTTGCATCAAAATCGTTTTTTTTTGCAAATATTTAAGTGTCTTGTGGCACCGGAAGAAATTAAACAAAGTTGAAAAAATTTTGCACGTATGCTAGTACACTGAAAAGACAACTTTTGCACCCTACGCCGATTATTCTATACACACTTTGAATTTTCGATCTGCCCTAATAAACAAGCAAAAAGCACGAAAGCGTCAGAGTTTCTTTCACAAGGTAGAGTGGATCATGGACTACAGGCTAAATTGCTCCCTTGTTTTACCTTGTATGAGGATAGTAATAAAGTTTCACTGAGTGTAAAATGTTGAAAAATATTTCTTTTTGATTTTAATACTGTTACAAAAGTCTTTCTGTGGGCGTATGGTTTAAACAGTCCAACACGCAGGATAATAGAGAATGAAGGTTTATTCACAAATATGCAGGAAAACACGTAGCACAGGTACAGGAAACAATAGTTCTTGCACAGATTAGCAACCTAAACGGACAACAATTCACAGGTAATAACAGTTCAGCACTTTGAGATTTAGCAACACACACAGTCAGCAAATGATTAATAACGACAATAACAGCACTTTCAATAGCGCTCAGCTCACCAGCTTCCTAGCTCGCACTGCAGACGAAACACTAAAGTCGTTCCAGTGGATAAACAGTACTCACCCTGATCCAAACGCGTTCCTTATATGCTCTCTCCGACAGGCTCTGACGTCACATGGAATTTTCTCGTATATTCAAGCGTATTCCCTTTCCTAATAGAGATATAGAGAAAAGGGTCGCATTTTCTGGAATCATCTATTTGTCGCCAAGGTCAGGGGTCTCGGAATGGCTGCTGCCCGTCACTCCATGCTTACCCCTGTAAAACTCCCTCCCCAACTATAAGACTAGCGAGGCAGGAAAGCGCCATTTCGTCTTTGCAACAATACATTCATCACAGCTATGGTTTGAGCTATGTTATCTATATATATATTATGCACTGCATCATATGAAAAAATGCAATTAGGAGTATGAAAATAAATATAAATTATATTGCAAATGGTATAACATGAAATTGATCAATTTTTCTAACTTAAACCCTGATCTTTTAGATATAAAGTAAAGTCGGGACCAAGGGAAAGCCGAAAAACTGGTTTAATCAAAGACGTCAGATAATTTTACTATTGCTATTAGTAATTTTAGCACGCATCTATTAATAGGAAAAATTAATAAGCCTAAAAACACAAAAATATTGTGCAATATTTTTGCGATGTTGTTCAATATTGCAAATGTTGTACGATATCGTAGAAACATCATAGCAATATTACAGGGAATCTTATTGAGCGTTCAAAGGAATGACGTTATCCGCTATAATAGAGTGATCAGTTTTACTCAACCTAATATGGGAATGATAATTGCAAGAAGATAATTTCTAAAAAATTATGTTTAGGTAATGTTTTTTTTAATTTCAACTATGTATTTATTAATAATTCTCCACATTTTCGAGCTATTTATTTAAAAATAAAAATTGGGATAATCCAGGAGGTTTGATTCAAAATCGGGTTAAATCTGGAAGTTCATCCAGATGGATAGAAAAGGGAAAAATTGGGATAATCCTGCTTAATTCAGGATGTCTGATCCCTTTACATCATCAGAACTGGCGAGCAAGATATATATCCTTAGCGATAAATGCATTAAAAAATATTTTAATGAATATTTCTATACAAATTGTTGAAAAAGGATTCTAACTAATCTTGCTCATGAAAAATCATCAGCGAATTATTTAAGAAATGAATTTTATGGAACGTGAGAGGACCTACGCGCATCGCAATAAAACAGGGAAATGTTTCGTTTCTCGAAAGCACGAAAATAGTCTTTAAGCGAAGTTGGAACCCTAAGTCCGTCAACCCTAACCCTGTTACTTCGATGCACCTTTTCTCAAAATCTGTTATAGATTCGCGTTTGAAATTTTTTATACAAGTAAAGTACATCTTTCTCATTATACTGAAATGATTTTAAAAATAAATTCAAAAATTTATTTTTTACCGATTTTTTTGTGTCAAAATAAAAAATGTAAAATTGGTCATTTCGATGCAGCTTTTCTCAAAATCTTTTATAGATACATGCTTGAAATTTTTTATACAAGTAAAAAACTCCTTTCTCATTATACTGAAATGAGCGTTTTTAAAAAAACTCAAAACTTTATTCTAAACAATTTTGTTTGTCTCAAAATAGGGTAAAATTTTACTATATCTAATTAAATATTTTGTAAATTTATAAAAATTAAAAATTAACCAAAAACTCATTTCAGTATAATGATAGACGTGTACTTTACTTCTGTAAAAAATTTCAAACATGAATCTATAATAGATTTTGAGAGAAGGTACATGAAAGTGGCCAATTCAACATTTTTTGTTTTGACACAAAAAATTTGTAAAAAATAAATTTTTGAATTTAAAAAAAATTATATTAGTATAATTATAAAGATGTACTGTACTTGTATAAAAAATTTCAAACATGAATCTATAACAGATTTTGAGAAAAGGTGCATCGAAGTAACAGGGCCAGGGTTAATGGACTTAGGGTTCCAACTCCCCTGAATCAAAACCTAAGAAAAACAATTATTAATTACATTAACGTGTCATTTAAATGTTTACACTTTCGCACAGTTATTTTTTTAAATGTATGTCTTCTGAAGTTTCTTAAGTAGCTGTTGCATCCCACTTAAAAGGCGAGTCTTCTTTTTCCCGAAAACCAAGGGTTTTTTAATTGCCGTATCTGTAGGCGAGAACGCACTTTACTACATGAAACATACCGCTTCCTCGCTACGCCTACTTTAATTTCTATGCGATATATCTTGTTTTTTTAGTGGCGCCGATAGGGAAGCTAATTTGCTACAAAGAGAGCAGAAAATGTTTACGGCTTCGGTATTTTTTTCCAAAAGCAAATTTCGTAGGAAGAAATAAGTATCTTTTTTTCACGAGCTGTCATAGTCATAGATTTTTTTCATGGATTAGAGTAGTCGAAAGTTCATAGTTTCCTATCTATTAAATTTTTAATTGGGATTATTTTTTCATTTTAAAAAATGTCAAAATATACCCGCTCTCCTAAAATGGGGTTAAATTGAAAGAATACACAATTAAGTTCGTGTAAAAACGTATTTTTCTGTGTTTAGGAACTACTCTCCATTTATCTTTTCGATAAATTTCATAATAGTCACAACTATTACGCTATAGGATGTTGAGGATTAGGCCTGAAACTTATTGCTTGACCACTAATCTGAACGCATAAGAAAAATTCTGCTTGTTCATTGCTTTAATCATTGTGTTGAAAGTTTGAATATTTTACAAGTAAATTATCTTTTCCTTTCACAAATCAGAAATATCTTTTACTTAGTCTAGGTGCACACTAGCCAATTCGTGTCGTTGAAGTTATAAAAATAACAATAATAAACCCCATGTCCCTGTGGAGAGAAACGGGTTCAAGCTATAAAGATAACAATAATAACCCCCATGTCCCTGTGGAGACAAACGGGTTCAAGCTATAAAAATAACAATAGTAACCCCCATTCCCCCTGTGTGTCTCCACAGGGGGAATGGGGGTTACTATTGTTACTTTTATAGCTTCAACGACACGAATCCGCTAGTGTGCACTGGGCCTTACTATTACAACAGTAATACAAAAGGAAAAATTTTCCTTCTTTGTCTTTTGTTCAAAGAGTTAATGGAAAAGGAAAATCGCATACACTAAAACTTAAGGCCCGATGCACACTAGCCGATTCGTGTCGTTGAAGCTATAAAAGTAACAATAGTAACCCCCATTCCCCCTGTGGAGATACACAGGGGCATGGGGGTTACTATTGTTATTTTTACAGCTTCAAACCGTGTGTCTCCACAGGGAGCATGGGGTTACTAATGTTATTTTTATAGCTTCAACGACACGAATCGTCTAGTGTGCACCGGGCTTAAATCCTAATATCACCATTAACGATAAGGGCTTGCGTTATTGCAAACCCTGAAGGCTGCTATCAAGTTATTTATTTAGCTAATTACTAAACTGTGTATAGTGGGTACTCTCTAAACAAATACTAACAGGAAACGTTTCCGAGAAATATTCTTTAAGTTTGAAGAACGAGCACTTCATGGAAAAAACTTGAGCAACAATGTGTGTAAAAATTTGTATAATTGCATCTTACTGCCTTTTGCTGGCACCGCTTCATAACAGATGAATAAACGTAATTGGGATACGAAAGGGTTACGAATTCACTAAGTTAACAGATAAGAAAGGAAAACGAGCATCTATGAGCGGTTGGTGGGACAGATTTTTTTATATTGATATTGTAATTTAATTGCGGTTACTAGATATTTACTGTATATATTTTCCACATCTCCAGGACGAATTAATTAGCTCATTTACGAATTAATTATTTAAATTTGAATATTTTATATATTTGTGGAAAATAGGTGTTCTGTTAACACTTTCTAAGGCCGTGGAAATATACTTCCTACCAAATCGATCGATTTTTTAAATGCATTTTTTAAGATTGGCGTATGTTCACGCCAAATATTTAGATAAAACAAAAAGCTGGACATTCCAATTTCATATCTCAAACCATAATGAAATGTCTTGACTTGGTAAATAATTATTAGTTAATAAAATTAATTAACAAAAAATAATGTCATCCAATAAGCTAAATGAATTTCTTTTCTAAAATTAATCTCAATACCTAAAGTTATTTTATTACACCACTACTAGAAAAAATGGCCTTATAAAGTGTTAACGGACAACTGGATAACGGTTAAAGAATGTTGTGTCCAGCCGATAATTAAATTCTTTAAAAAAACATGAGAGTTTGTTAGTAAACTTTCTATTATAAAAGTTGCATATTTGTCAAAGTTAAAATGAATGCTATATTATGTTTTGGTAATTCTTTTGACTCTTTTCTAGTTCTTTTTTTCATTCTATTTTCTTCTTTCAATGAAAAAACTTTATATTCCTTATCTTTAATGTTCGACAAGCTTAATAGAGAAAATATTTACTGAACAAGATTATTCAATGTTGACCAATAGATTTCTATAAGACGGCTTTTGGGAAAGAGACATTACCCAAAAGAAAGATTAGGTGAGGTTATATTAACGTCCCGTTTTGAAGCAACACGAGGGCTATTTTAGGGACGGACCTCGTAATTTTGAACCGCGGTCAGATGACGAGGACGACACCTGAGCTGGCACCCCCTCTCCAAACTTCCGCGCCACACCAACGGGAGGATGTTTGGCCACTACGTATGATTTAGCGTGCAACAGGCCCCATACACGGCGGATCTTCAGTGGAATCGGGTTTCGAACCTGCGACCCTCCGGTGCCGAGGTCGAGACCTTACCACTAGGCCACCGCGGCCTACCCAAAAGAAAGAATATAGGGGAGGAATAAAAGGGTTTTGTGGCTTTTAACGGTTAAAGAAGGTTGTGTCCAGCCGATAATTAAATTCTTTAAAAAAACATGAGAGTTTGTTAGTAAACTTTCTATTATAAAAGTTGCATATTTGTCAAAGTTCAAATGAAAGCTACATTATATTTTGGTAATTCTTTTGACTCTTTTCTGGTTTTTTTTTCATTAGATTTTCTTCTTTTAATGAAAAAACTTTATCTTCCTTTTCTTTGATGTTCGACAAGCTTAATAGAGAAAATATTTACTGTATAAGTTATACTGTATATGTTAAGATTATTCAATGTTGACCGATAGATTTCTATAAGACGGCTTTTGGGAAAGAGACATTACACAAAAGAAAGAACTTAAGCGGAGGAAAAAAGGGTTTCGTGGCTTTTAACGTTTAAAGAATATTGTGTCGAGCTGATAATTAAATTCTTTAAAAAGCATGAGAAGTTGTAAGCAAACTTTCTATTATATAAGTTGCATATTTGTAGAAGTTAAAATGAAAACTACATTATTCTTTTCACTCTTTTCTAGTTAGTGTTTCATTCGATTTTCTTCTTCCAATGAAAAAACTTTATCTTCCTTTTTTTATGTTCGACAAGCTTAATAGAGAAAGTATTTAGTGTACAAGATTACTGAATGTTGACCGATAGATTTCTATAAGACGGCTTTTGGGAAAGAGACATTACAGAAAAGTAAGAACTGAGAGGAGGAAAAAAAGGGTTTTGTGGCTTTTTCAATTTCACCTCTGTTTCAGTCATTTAATAGTTTCTCTTTTTCTCCAGCGACTTTTACGGGTACGGGACGTGCAGCAGGGAGGCGAGTGAAGTCTACCATGCAGTTATTTGGTGGCCGTGTTCCGGCAGATTAACTTCATTCCATCGCCCACTTTTCTTCTTTTATTTGTGGCTTCTTGTCTTTTCATTCGGCGAAGTAATCATACCTTCATACAAGTTCTTACAACATTCATCACTTCATCATCTAAGACATTGAAACCTTTAGTTTAACTTCTGTGGCTCAGCTTTGTTTTTCGTACTCTTTCTTAGTTGAGTTAGTTTCGAGTTGGACAGAAAGTA
>BGPR01039119.1:1622-14427 GCA_013235015.1 Araneus ventricosus
CGTTGCAATGGATTCACCTACGTGTCATGCACAAAATGCCTCGTTGAAATGGATTCACCTGTGTGTCATGCACAAAATGCCTCGTAAAATGGATTCACCTACGTGTCATGCACAAAATGCCTCGTATTTCTATGCTTCAATAAAGACAAAAATTCCGTTATTAAAGCCTCATAGTTTGGCAGTTGTTATTTATAATAGAATATGCATTTGTTATGAAATAAGTACATGCTCTTTAACAAATATCTTTGTTATGTAATTTTTTAAAATGGTAGAATGTAAGGATATTTGTGATTTTGTACGCGTTGTAGTAGAAAAATGAACACGTGCAAAAAATAAGTAGGGGAAAGTCGGGTAAGATGGCGACCTTTCCTGACCTCAATATTCGTTGCAGGAGGATTATTCTTTCGGGAAAATCTTCTTCAACTCTTTATTTTAGAGTGATATATTTTAAATTTTTATTTTCAAATTTGAGACCCCAAAATTTTATTTTAGAATAAAAAGTCATTTTCGTCATCTTACCGGACTGTGCGGGTGAGATGCCCAACGGTGTCGGGTAAGATGCCGAACTGATATAACAATTTAATTCAACATCCATATGTTTAAAAAAAACTATTGAGATCACATCTTGATCATAACAAATTGCACATAACAGAAAAAAGACATAATCGGACTAAAGTAACAGCACAAAACAAATGAAATATTATCAATCAAAATTTGACATTCAAACCTTAAGAAATGAAATCAATTACGAAAATCGCATCAATTTATGAAGCTTTACTTTTAATACATTTAATGAAGCAAAAGTGTTTATAATTACAATACTTTAGTACTAAAATGTTTGTACTTGTGCTACACATAAGGATTACAAATAAAAATAATGCCTGAAAATATTTACACAGTTAAATAATTATTTTAGGTTGAGTATTGGTAGTTTAATGATTTGATAGTCAACGCAAATTTTTATGTATTTGTTAACAGTAAAATTAATTGGTGTCATTACAGTAACTCAAAGAGTAAAGAAAACACTTCACATTACGGCTGGAATTGAATTTCTCTTCTTTATGTATTTTTTTTCGTTAATTATTAAAGAAATCGCTTTGATTTATTTTGATTTTAACTTTAAAACGGACTGATATTTTTTTCCAGCAAATGCAAATTTTTATGCGGTCTTTTCTCTTTCTCAGTATTTTTTGTTTGTTTTGACACAAAAACTTCATCTAGGTTTTGAGATACAAAATTTAAAATTGACAATATCGCATTTTCATCATACAAATTATACAAATATTCAGTGCTAAAACAATGTAAAGAGAGCGAACAAACGTCTTTTAAAGTTGCTGGAGTGCTCTTACACCACATAAAAAAATGGAGGCATATTTTCCGTTCTTCACTCTTTGCTGATTGAAAATGGAAATGACTCTTTTGCTAACCATTTATCACCAACTTCCGAAGAAACTGATATCAGTTGGTTTGAATCAGGCATACCGTAATAAACCATCAGAAAAACTGCAGAGATAATCATCCCTAAACGTTTTTATAATCAACCCTAAACGAATCTCCCACGCCAGCGAGATTCAAATCTGTGAAGCAGACCTTCCTCTTAAACGAGCTTTTAATTTCATTGAAGAGGGTATCGGGTCAGCAAATCTCTTAATTATAATATTACATGTTATTTTGTCCCAGCTTGCGGTTTCCGGGTTGACTGTTTTCTTAAGATTTTCCCACACTGTTGTTGAAATCATTTCACTTTTTAAGAATCCTGGGAATAAGAGCTACAAAAAAATCCTACTGTCCCTCCGCAACGTGAAAAACCCTCAGGCCACGGCCACACGAGCGTTTTTTTTGCCGCTGTCGTCCGACGATCAGTCACGCAAGGAAACCACGGCCGGCAACACTTGGAGCTTTTTTAATGTGAGTTGCTGAAAGATCTCTCTCTTCTTGCAATAGCGCACGCATTTCAACGGACGCGCGTATCTATGAAATTCAAATAGCAAATTCTCAATAAATGATAGTTCTGTATATTATTTATGGGGAAATGACTGTGTGAATTACTACTAATATAGCCCAGATCTGTCTTTCGGTAACGCTCTGACGTCACCAACAATAAAACTCGCGCCATAGCACTGCGAGACGTTAAACAGCATTATTTCATTGTTAGAGCACCTAAATTTCAGTAATTTTAAATTTACAAGAATAATTGTCGTTCTAATTTCAAATTTAATAACTCTAAAATAGCGAAATCTGCATTCAACGTAGATACTTATCTTTCGGGCGCCACAGAAGAAAAGATAAATATTTTTTGGCTACAAAAAACAGACGCCGTTTGCAGACAAAATGTTTTATTAGTATTATTTGTAGGAAATCAATTCATTGGCCAATATTTATCTGTTCATAAAGACTCTTTCAGTAATCCGCACCAACAGACGCCTCGAGGAAGCAGTTGTCGGTGATTGTCCTAAGATGATGAAATTCAAAGCTTTATAACTTGGTAAATTTCAGTCTTGTCGAACCTAAAATCGAGCTGATCTTCGACCCGATTTTTTCCCCGGTTTTTGGATTTAAAAAAAATAACCGGTTTAAGTATCCGACTGGTTTAAAATCGTCGTTTTTGATGAAATCATCAAAAAAAAGTTTTATGACTTAATTTTGTAGCCTGTTTAATCAGCTTTCTAAAACTGTCTCACGTTTTACTCTACGTGAATTACAAATGAAGTTACAGCTGTTTTATTACCGAACTGTAAGCATTATTTTATGTTGCATGAAAACTTTAAATGTGTTTTCTGAGAAATGATATTTTTGAGGAAAACTGTCGACCGTAACATTGATTTCTCAAAAAGTTATTCGAGTATTAATATGAAATTTCCTGAGATTGTTTCCTGTAATATGCTTGATGTTTTCCTCTAAAAACTAAGGTCAATTTTAAAATCAAGTATTATTTTTAAGTGCTTAAATATAAACGAAAAGCAATTTTTATGAAAAATTACCTGTTTAGTAACTATGTTCAGCTATATCTCAAAACTATTTTGAAGTACAAGAAATATTTTAGAGCATAACACAGATAACTGTCTTAAAAATGTACTCCTACAAGGATTTATGTATATTTAGAATATGATTTTGTCTGTGGCTGTTAGCGTAAGGCCAATATTTTAGTCATTTTTCTTCAAATTTTTCAGTTTTTTAAAAAAAACATTATTTTGAAAGTCTAATTTTACAATATTTTCATAGTTTTAAAACATATGCAGTTGAAAAATAACATTAAAAAATATAAGTTATTTTTCAAAAAAATGTCTCCGAACACAGTCGGATACCTTAAACCGGGGCAAAAAAATAACGGGAAAAAACCAATTAACCGAAACAAAAAAAAAAAAGTGGTTTTCGGTTTAAACCGATAGGTTTTTCCCATCCTTAGTTATGCCCAGTGAAATTTTCTGAATTTTGTTTTACTTTTAAATTTCAACTGTAGATGGCGCCACGAAAATCGTACATTTCTTCTTTATTCTAAAAGTGGAAAAGAAAAATTAATTTGTTTAAAAACTCCTTTCACTAGAATTCAACTGTAGATGGCGCCACGAAAATCGTGCATTTCTTCTTTATTCTAAAAGTGGAAAAGAGAAATTAAAATGTTTAAAAACTCCTTTCACTAGAATTGAATAAAAACAGTCCAAGTGGAGCTGAAATTGAATACTTTAATGCCGCTTCAAATATTTTGCTGACCTATTCAAACGAATAAAAAAAATCCATACTTCCTAATTATTTTTAAAAATATATCTTTTAAGTATTCGGTCGCTCGTATATAGATAACTTATATATTATTCTAATTTTATTATAATAGAAGTTAGTAAATATTTATTATTGATATCTAATTGTATCTTTGTGTCATTTTTTATTTAATCTAATTTTTTTGTTGGAGAGAATATTTTCCAAATCAGTGATTTTTTTTTTCACCTGAAATCTAGAGTGGTATATATGTTACCGGCAATGTGTGAAATGCCGGCATTTTATAGAATGCCGGGCGTTTTTAGGCAAAGTATGAAATATGAGATTTATTATATACTTTTCCTAGGCATTGTATATAATACCTAGGCATTCTATAGAATGACAAATGCTATTTAGGCAAAGTATGAAAAAAAGTTCATAATAAGGCTATTATTTAAAAGGCGTGCATTCCTCAAAAATACAAATGTTATTTAGAAAAAATAATAAAAGAGTACCATTAAAAAATCTTTCATTCAAAATTCGTAAAGCAAAATGAAAGTTTTCATATCAAAGTTTATGCCTTTCTTATTAAAGAAAACAAAATAAATTTTGAATATACTTATAACATCAAGGAAGCAAATAATTTAATGCTGAATTGCACTTAACTTTATTTCTTATATAATCAAATCGGCGATTTATTTTATACTCTGCCGGTTTGTCATTTGGCATTCTATAGAATGCCTAGGAAATGTGTAAAATATAAATCGTTTCATACATTGCCGGCTATTTTTAGGCATTCTATACAATGCCTAGGCATTCTATAGAATGCCGGATTTCATACTTTGCCAGTAACATATACAATACAGTGGAACGCCAGGAATCCGAATTAATTGGGTCTGATCTTTGTTCGGATTCCGGGGAATTCGGATTATCCGGTAAATTCGGTAAAATTCTCTTGATATACCAAAAGCAGTAGAGTATTGACTCTGGGTGCTTTGTGAAGGCGTACGGAAAGTGCACGCAGCGATTCTTACGGTACAGTGCAAGCAAGTTGAGGGTAAAAAGAAGATACCTGAATTTGTTTCGACTAATTAAAGGGCTGTATTCATTCTTAAAAACCAATTCGAATACTTCTTAAGTTAGAAATAAACATTAGCTTTGTTTCTGATTCATAATTGTTAATTTTTCTTCATTTTTCAGTAAAACTTTTTCAGAAAATTAATAAAAAAAGATGTTCGGATTATCCGCAATTTCGGATTCCCGGGCTTCTACTGTATATATACTAATTCTCTCTATATATATATTAATTCTCTTATTGGGGTAAATGTTGCCTTTATTTTTTACAAATGATCAAAACAACGTTCCTCGCGTATCATAAATAAGATGCATTTAAATATGAATAGGTGCTCATAATCCCTACATAATAACTAAATGGGTACAATATTTTATCGAAATAGGCAGCCAGATCTCACTGAAAGGTTTTTGCTTAAAACCAAATAGTAGTCAATTTTTTCTTTTTAAAAAATCCTATTCTATTTCGAATTCTCATGAGTTTTAAGTTCTCCTCAATTTTGGCGTTGAACCTAAACTTTTCGGTGATTATTACTGAATCTCTTATTCCCACGTTTCTTGAAAACTCTCAAATTCTTTCCGACACTCGTGCTAATAATATTTATTGGCATCGATGGTTGTGTTTTTCACTTGAAAAATCGGATAATGCATTTTTGTTCAGGCTGCCAATTTTTTTTTTTTTTAAAAAGGATTTTTACTCGTTATTTTAAGCATGAAGAGAGAGTGAGAGATATTTCCTTCTACAGATGTTATCTACTTATTACGGTTAAATTTTTTTAAAAATCCAGTTAATATTAATAATATCCGGTTATTGTTTATAATAACAGATTAATAGCATGACTGCTTACAGAGTAGCAGAGTGATTCAAAAGGGTTCGAAAAAATTTAACAGTTAAATACAGTCGACGCTCGTTATAACGACTACACCTTATTAAGACCATTCCATTATAACGACCTGTGATAAAATCCCCAACTGTGTTTCCCTATGCACTATGTTATTTTACTTCCGGTATAACGACCGTACAGTGTCCTCTAATACCAATACAACGTCCGAATTCAACGAACACTCTTCTCGGTATTTTTCCAAAAAGAACATGTTTCTAACGTAAATGACCTTGATTATTGTATTGCCAAGCTTCGTAGATGCAGAGTCTTCAGTGTTACAGTTCAACTTTGACGGGGGGTGGGGGAGAATTACTAAAGCCCTGAATACGTCTCTAAAGTAGCGACACTCTTTTCCCCATCGACTTCCTACCGCTTTCGATTTTGATTGCAAGTTGCCAGTCACATGGGTAAACAGCCGTCATCTTGGGTCTTCGCTTGAATGTGAGTATCACACTTTCAACTTTATACTTGGAATAGTTAAAGCAATTGAAGTCATTATTTTTAAGCTCTTCTATGGAGCATTTTAAACAGTTTCCCCAGTGCTGTAATTTGATGGTTAAACTTGTTAATATTTTTGTCACTTACAGAATGCACTTTTTAATTAAAAAGAAAAATCGAGCTTTAGAGCTGTTAATTTGTTGAAATTATAAATTGGGGAGAGGTAGCTAGGATAATATATAAATATTGATGCAAGGTAGAAGCCCAGAAATAAAATTTAAATTATAATATATATTGAACAATTAATTAAATCTGGGTATTAAATTATATAACAATAATAAGCCATTCTTGCAATATTGAAATAATTCACCTACCTTTGCTGACCTGAAAACCCTAGCTACATAATTAAAAGTTCATTTTCATATAGTGGTAGTACAATGCTAAAAATAATTCAACCAAAAACAATTTTATAAAATTTTAAATAATTTTTTATTTAATAATTATTGATATTAAAATTAATTACTGCCATAATAATTTAGATATATGCATAATATTTGATGCACAGAAATGAACATTTATCAAACAAAATAAAAATTAAAAAATTGTAGCTACACATTAGCACTGCAGGCCTAAGAATTATATTTCAGAACACAAAGTAAAAAAAGACAACCTAAATTTGATAGAGATGTAATGATGAACATTTTCACTGCAATATCACAAACACTTTTTGAATTGATGAATATTACTTAAGAAAAAGTGAATTTTTTTTATATTCACTTAATAATATTTTGAGGTATTCAACTTGCACATTTTCGCACCTTCCTCGGCCATACCTCTAGGCCTGCAT
Source organism: Araneus ventricosus (assembly GCA_013235015.1). NCBI lineage: Eukaryota > Metazoa > Arthropoda > Arachnida > Araneae > Araneidae > Araneus > Araneus ventricosus. Next base: position 8,556 of record BGPR01039119.1, read on the forward strand.
CACTCATTCAAAAAATCAAAATTGGAAAAGCTGAAGATGAGAACAAAAATGTTGAGCAGGAATAGATGTTAAAAAGATGATCACGATCTCTGTGATTAAGAGTACACACCACCACGATGAAAAATAAAATTGCTGTAGGCATTACCCACACTGCAGATCTCGCAAAAGGTGATGATCATTGAAAATCAGCGTTCATGGATTGTTCCGGCATAAAGAAAGAAATGCTTTCTTTCACAAAAGCACCTTAATACAATAGATTGTTCCGGAATAGTGTTGTTGAAAATTTTCCATCTCGTCTTTCAAAGCATTCATCACCGAGTCTTTTCGTACTGCATTCTTTTAGGAATACCAATGAAGAATAATAAGAATCTTCAGCTTCAGACTCAGGAATATATAAAAAACATTAACGGAAAAATTAAATCAGAGGCAAGACAAGACAAGACCCCAGGCCCCACCGGCCCTGGGGGCCCGCAGCTGGAACAACACCAACCACTCGCTTAGCCCATCACAAAGGAATTCAAAAAGTAACGGAAAACGATTCCAGATACAGACGCCCAAAGACTGATAACGCCAAAAAAAACTACGCGAGCCAAGATGGCGAAGAAATAGTCCCGTTGCAAAATTTGAATTTAAAAATTAATAAAGTTGAAACCTTAATGGAAACAACAACAAAAGTTAAGACAAATAATAATTAAATTGAAAACAAATTAAATAATTAAGTAAAATTTAGAAATTAAATGAAACGGTTAAAATTAACGTTTGAATTTCAAAATTAGCCAAAGTTGCCACAAGAAAATAAAGAAACTTTAGTGGCGAAGAATTAAATTAATTAAAAATACTGACAAAGCCGAAAAATGATGTTAATGCAATATTTGCAATCTAACAAGAGCTAAGGAAGGTAAAAAAAAAAAATGTTCTAGCAAGAGCATTGGCATGAGAATTGCCGCTTCAGAGATAAAATAAATTATTTTATGTAAAGCCATGAATTCAAGACCTACTATTAAAAAAATTAAATGCGAGTATATATAATTGAGTATTCTAATAAATACATAATTCTGCACTGTGGTTTAAGGAGTAAAATCTCTAAATAACAGTAAGTATCCTTTATTTATATTATGATATAGATAATTGAAAAGTAAGTATTAAAACAAGCAGAAAATCCTATTGTAAGTAATTATTTTCTACTGATTTAGGAATTATTCATATATATATCTGTAATTATATATATTTTTAATTATATGTAAAAAGAATTTGCATGTATTAATTAATTTGGATGTCTAACTTGAACAGTTTAAGTTAACATATATGTTTGTATTAAATACTATACTTAAATAAATTTAAATTTAAAAATTTGATTAAAATAAAAAAAAATCCGATTTTTTTATTTTTTAAAAAATCATGATTTTTATCAACCCTGGTTTGGAGTAATTTACAACTTAGAAAGTCCTAGCAAAAAAAAATTGAATAAAATTATTCTTCAAAATGATCGCGAATTATTTCAAAACACGCAGTTAGTATAGTATGTGTTTTAATATGAAAATAAATTATTATTTAAGGTAAAATGGTTTTTTTATATGTATATCATTAGGTATTTAAGTTATGTTTGGGAATCTGTAAACATTTGTTAATAAAAATCCACATTCAACGAACGAAACTCCGTATTTCTCAATAGCAGATTTAGGGAGAGAGTGGCTGTTACCCCCCAAAATGGCGGACGATTGAACGTGTCGCTACTTAAGAGACGTATTCAGGGCTTTAAGAATTACCACTCACCACAGCTTGAAATTAGCCTAGAATAAAAAAAAAATGTTTCAAGTGCTATTGAGACTTTGAAATGTTTTTTTGAAAGGCAGAACATTATTTATCATCTTTAATTGAAATGGAAAATTATGTTTAACAAAATGCACATATGCAGGAAAGACGAACAGCCATTTCTGATTTTTTCTTTAGAAAATAAATGTTTTGTAAGTATATAACACTCTTTATTTTCTACTTTAAAATCTGTATTGGAAATATATTTTTAATTGATATAATTTTATTTTTAATACCAATGATAAAAAATAAGTTGAGTATTTAGTTGGAATCTCTTTAAAAATCGCCTTTTTATACGGAACTGCTGAGCGTGCATGTGTACAGTTTTTAATTATATCCACTATAGCGACCATTCGTTATAAAGACCTTTTGCTGTGGGACGCAGAGGGTCGTTATAACGAGCGTCGACTCTATAAGGAAAGATATCAGTGTTTCATAGCAAGATATAATCGAAAATGTAATGTGTGCTTTCAATTGAAAGGTTCTATTACGCAGATTATATCATTAATCAAGACCTCTTTAGGGATAAACAACTATTTGTAGGATTACAGAGGGTAGTTAGTTTAGCTGTATTAAAGTTCCGTTTTGAAGCAACACGAGGGCTACTTCGGGACGGACCTCATAAATTTTGAACCAAGGTGAGATGGCCAGGACGACACCTGTGCTGTCACCCCCCACTCCAAGATTCTACGCCGTGCCCGGGAGAGGGGTCGGTTGGCCACTATGTATGAATTCGCGTGCAACAGGCCCGACACGACAACGGATCTTCAGCGGATTCGGGTTTCGAGCCTGGAACCGTCCGGGTCGCATAATACCAACCTTTACAGGAATAGGGACAATGGAGAAATTTCGAACGTGCTGATTGGTTGTTTCGGCAGCGTCGCGTACGATGTTATAAACTTACTGTCTAGTTACCTTATAGTGGTGATCAAAGTACATTTAAAGTTTATCCTCTGATGAATACGAATTAACACCTAAAAATACGATTTTTAAACGAATTGTACTAACGAAAATACCTTTGTTATTTCCAATGAATTTCAATTTTTCTATAACAAATTTGAGCTTGACAGAATGGCTTGAAATATTGAGTGTGAAACAAAATAAATAGTGGCGCCATCTCTGAGCAAAATATGATAACTGCTATTTTTAATTAAATATCTAAAATTTTCTTTTTAAATTAAAATGCAGTTTTTCATTCGAATTTAAATTGAAAGCCATTAATTTTCAATGTGAATATTTTGCACTGTCAATTATTTTATAATTTCTGACTTTACAAATTTTCAAACTTTTTTTTCCTATTTCTTCCCGATATTACAATTTAAATATTAAAAAAAGAAGTAATTTATTTAGACTTTTCGTTCTGAGAAAGGGATATCATTAATAAATAAGCAATTTTTCAATTTATCTGCTGATCTGAAAACTTTATAAATTTTTTTTGTACATTTTTATTCCTTAACTGGAACTTATCACTTGCACATGGTTACTCTTTCTCTTTCGTACATATATAATATTTATGGTATCTGTATGCATGGCTTCAAACCACTGCTCATTATTAAAATTGAAAAGAGAGCCCTGATAATTAAGGTAAGGTTTCAAAAGAAAAACAAAAAAGGTGGTACTTTTTAAACATTCGTATTTCTTATGCATTTTTTTTATTAATACTTCAATAACAAGTAATCTGACGTCATACGTGACGTTGCTGAAACAACCAATCAGCATGCTTGAAATTTCTCCATTGTCCTTATTCCTGTAAAGGTTGGTATTATGCGTCCGGGTCCGAAGCAGACACCTTACCACTAGGCCACCGCGGCCTTAGGACAGCGGCCCAGAGGGTAGTTTGACAGTATAAACAATAGTTGTTACGGGTTCTAATTTTTTTTTAAATATAAATTCGGTGAAATTCATTTTAAGCATAAAACGTTTCTAATTTCTTTTAAATGTATTTCCTCAAAATGCACAAAAATTAGAATAAACTTTAGCAAAAAACACGCTTTATCATATACTTATTTTATTTTAAAGAATAAATTGAAAGAAAAGATTTCTTATAAAAAAATATTTGGATGTTGATATGTTTAGATTTTATCAGAACAAAATATTAAACTATTCTTCTGCTGTCTTCAAAAAAGAAAAGAAATAGAAAATAAATAATTTAGTTCTAAAAATAAAAGAAAATAAAAGCTGGAAACCTGTCGTTTTGATGTAGGAGGAAAAAAAATTACAAAATTTTGGAATACATATCGCTTTTAATTAAATTTAGAAAAAATAATTACAAAGGAAATTTGTTTTTGGTGAAATAATTTTTTAGAAAATAAAATTTATCACTACAAATATTACTGGACTTTAAGTACAAGTTTTACTTTAATCAAAACTCCTATTTTGTTGATTTTATATTCTTCCCTACACTTTTGCTCCATCCATTGATAATTACGATAGATGAGAGTTTCTTTTTAAAACTGTATATAATTAAAAATACATCTTATAAATCATATAAACCTCGTATTTATATTTAGCATTAAGATTTTGTTTATTCTTTCTTTTTTTCATAAAGTGAGATCTTTGAAACTTAACATTACTTCAAGTTATACATATATTTCATCTTTTCAGAAGCAAGTACTGTCTAAAAACTCTCCTTCAAAAATTAAGGATGAATTATAAAAGTCCTCGAGTTATTGCAATAGCGATTAAACCGAAAAGGAAATAATAAAATTTATTTTTTGCATTAAAATGACAATAATAATCCGATGTACTAACAATAGATGGCGCCACGAGTTTCACAGAGAGCATTGCTTTACTTTCTTTCAGAAAATTTCTGTGGCATGCGCCTTATCTCATATTCAAATATTGAGTCTCATGTCATTCTTGCATGGACTAGAAGAGAAACTCAGAAGAGACAGGGCCATCATTACAAATTTGAGCTCCCTGGGAAGGAGTAGACCGGATTGTTAATAAAAATTGTCTTTCTAATTAATCTATTAATTGATTTTAATTACCTAATTAATAAGTTTAATTAATATTAGTCGATAATTAATATGCTTTGTGTTCAGTAATTTTAAATTTATTCCTGAAATTCATATTCATAAATATTCACACGAAGTATTATCGAAATAACTAAGGATCGATTTTATAAAAGTAAAAGTAATTCGCTTTTTTTCTAAATTAAAAATTCTAAGGAAAAAACTAAGCAAAAAATCTGACATTCACAAGTTGGAATTATATCTTTAAAAAATGTAATAATGTATTCATTATATAGTTTGAGCCTTATAGAGCAAATTAATTATTTAAAAAAAATGCTTTTAAGGAAATTATTTCTATTTTCGGAATTTATTACATGGATTATTTATTTCTACATGTATTCAAAACACAGCACCAATTAATTATTTTTATATTATAATTAATGACTCATAATTAAATCAAGCATATTGTCAGGTGAAATATCCTCTGTTAAAATAACACTTTTGCTTGTATGATAAAATTAAATTATATATTAGACTACTAAATTAATTGTCAGTTTCATTTACATTAAAAGAACTTGTTTATAACTTTAATTTTAAAATTTGCCTAGATATTTTTTTATTTATATTAAATGCTGCAAAAAATAATAACTAAGCAATGATTCATACAAGATTTATAAATTAATATCAAAGGTCCTTTCTTAAATAATATTCTAGTATTATGGCACATTTTGGGGGAATTTGAAAATAAAAGTTTTAACTTAATCTCAGAAACTGAAACTTAAATAACGAAATACCATTATAAATCAAAAGTTAAATAACTTTTCAACAGATATGGGAAGATAACTCTTTGTTTTTAATTATGGAATTGAAAAACACGGAAATCCATTCCAAAACCATATTTTTTTTTTAAATAAACGTTAGAAAAAGTATTTTTAATTCTATTTCTTTATCTAAAAATGTGCTGAAGATTTTAATTCAGGTATGTTTTCATAAGTAATTTTGAAATGCATTGTTTATTAGAGGAAATATATTTCATAGATTCAGCTCTTAATTTAATCGGCAATACGGAATTATTTCTATTGAATCTACGGAAATAATTCAGTAAT
>BGPR01039120.1:0-14426 GCA_013235015.1 Araneus ventricosus
AAAGCGCATCGGCTTCTGCTGATCGGTAGCCATTGCATATGGAAATCTCTTTCTGTAGCAAATTTAGAACGCTGTAATGGTACGCCTACTAACTGAAAAAAAAACTTTTTTATTTGCTCTATCATTTTTAAAGAAAACGTAGTTGTAACATTATAGGGTTTATTTTATTAATTTTTGAAATGGGTTCAATAATTTATGACCAACCTGTATTTTGAGGTATGAAAAGTGGTTTCATAACAGCAAGGGTTTATGTAGACAGATAGTTAAATCCTCTTTCAAGTATTGATAAAATTATTCTATTAAAAATCTTTGTTCACATTTTAGAACAAAAACAATGCCTGCTTTCCGCAGAAACATCTTAAAGAAAAAATATTTTTAAGATATATAAAAAAGAAAACAATTCTTAAAGTCACGCGGAACAATGAGAAAGCTGGAATAGGGTCACGTGTTCCAAATAAGGCTTTTAATGCTCAGTGCCTTCGAGGTAATAGGTGCTTAAAAAATTATTAGCCAGAACAAAAAAATCCAATTAATTCCTAATAAAAAGTTTTGTGTGACGGAGATCATTAATATGGTTTGTGTAATTAATCCCAAGTTGCGAAAAAAATGTGCAAACCCTTGACAACATAATTTCATTCCTCCACAAATCGGAAAAAATCAAGTTTTTCCCCATTAACTTTAAGCAATTAATTTTTTTTCTCCCTTAATAGCTAAATAGAAAGTTCATTAAGCATCTACCCAAACTTTTGGTTTTATATAATAGTTTAATGTATGGCATTATTAAGCTCGAAAAAGATCGAATAACTATGATAGTGTTTCATTACTGTTTCAAGTAAAGTTTTTCTGCTTTGTTTTATTTTAAATGAATAATTAACAAAATGCGTGCTTTGTAATAAACTGTTCTGAAAAGAAAAAAGGAAAGGAAAAACTATTTTATGAATTTATTTGTTTTGTCGCCTTAAAAACGTTTAAATCTTTGAAAGACGTCCTTCATTTTTAAAGATATGCGTTGCTTCATTACATTCTTTACATAATCCAATCACAAAACAATCTATCATATTTCAGATTTTTAAAAGTCAGAATGGCTATAATTACGCACTTTGTAGAAATCGCATCGTTTATTGAAAGATGAAACACTATCAAAAAGTAACCAGTTACATTCCATCTTTTTAGAATTTTTGATAAATAGAAACGAATTTGAAATATAACGAACAATTCTTATCAAATAAGAAATAATGTTAAAAATTTTCTCTTAATACAAGAATTTTTTTCACTCTGTTTCTATTCGTATTTTAAATCATATTTTTCAATGTATTCATTTCATTGATCTTAGACGTTTTTAGTAGGTAGTTCTTTACTTACATTGCCCTTATTCGCTCCGGAGGGCACCTCAAATATGGGGCTACCTAATTAATAAGCAGTGTCTCGCTTCCATATTGCGTACGATAATAGTGGTGTCGCTCGTAGGGCCAATCTTCAATGATGGGTACATACCCTCTATGGATGACGGTTATAACCAGTTCTCGGTTATTCAGGTTTTTTTCACGACCGGTTATTACCTCTCAAAATAACCGGTATTCTGTTGTTTTTTCATTAAAAAACGCAGTTTTCTGTCAACATTTTTTATTAATATTGTTTTTTGAAGAAATCAATCCATTGGTCAATATTTAGGACCGCGGTAGCCTAGTGGAAAGGCCTCTAACTCGGGACCAGAGGGTGGCAGGCCCGAAATCCGATTCCACTGAAGATCCACCGTGTATGGGGCCTGCTGCACGCTAAATCATACGCAGTGGCCAAACGTCCTCACGTTGGTGTGGCGCGGAAATTTGGAGAGGGGATGCCAGCTCAGTTGTCATCCTCGTCATCTGACTGCGGTTCAAAATTACGAGGTCCGTCCCTAGATAGCCCTCGCGTTGCTTCAAAACGGGACGTTAATGTAATCTAACCTAATTGGTCAATATTTATCTGTTCATAAAGACTCTTTCAGTAATCCGCCAACCAACAGACGCCCCGAGAAAGTGACTGTCGTTGATTGGCCTCAGATGATGAAATTCAAAGTTTCTTAACGTGGTAAATTTTAGTCAAATCGAGCATATCTTCCAATCCGTTTTTTTTACCCGGTTATTGGATTTCAAAAAATAACCGGTTATCACTAGGGCAAAAAATCCGGCAGGTTTTTCCCATCCCTCTCCTCATACCCGAATTTTTTTCACTCTGTTTCTCTTCGTATTTTATATCATATTTTTCAATGTATTCATTTCATTGATTCTAGATGTTTGTAGTAGGTAGTTCTTAACCTTACATTACCCTTATTCCCTCCTCAGACCCTTGCTACATGCGATAAACTTGTGATTTATCTATTACTACCAGTACGCGCACGGCGATGACCGTGGAATCAGGACTTCAACAAAATAAAAAAAAATCGCCCACAATGACACGAAAAAGTTTTCAAAACAAAAGATACACACTATAGATTTTCCAGCTTATTTTTTCCGCGATAATAACATGTAGAAAAACAGTACAGAGTACATTAATCCAAAACAATATAAAAAAATTGTTGCCCGTGGAATCAGGACTTCAACAAAATAAAAAAAATTTCTTAAAACATGACAAAAAGCTCCGAAGGTTATGACGTCACCTGACCCTTCATCCAATCAAATTGAAAGCTGCGTTCCGGAAGACTGTCGCTAAAGGAATTTCGCTCCACAAAAATAACTTTCATCTGCCCAGGAGTAATTTAATTTAAAAAAAACGGGAAAAGATATTTTAACCGTTCTTGTTTTAAATCAGAGGGAACCGTTCTAGTTATAAGCTGAAAAAAATTGAAAATAATGGTGTTATTAGAAAGGCGGATGCAACAAATTTAAAAACAAAACCAACATTTAGATGGTAAAACTGACTATTTTTTAAAAAATTCTCAAAATTCAGTAAATTACATTAGAGATTCAAAACTAACTTCATTAGAACGGAAATCGCGTGTTCTTTCCGATGGTCTATCTATTTTTGTCGTACAATTATTCGAAACCATTCTATCGAGAAATTAGTGCGAAAAATCAACCAAAACAACACAAAACATTAAATAAAAAAATTTCTAGATTAAAATTTAAAATTTCGGCTTCGAGGTGCATTCAGTCACCATTACGACTACCTATGTACCAAATTTCATGGCTGTAATTGCGATAGGTTCGTCTGGACATCGCAGATAAACACACACACACGCACACACACATTGCCTTTTATAAGTATAGATGTTATCATTAGACTACTGTGTGTAATTATTGTATTAAAGAGATTGATAACATACATGCTAATACGAAATACTTGTTTTATGTTTTTATCCCGACATTTTCAAGAACAGTCCACGGCGCGGACCCGAGCTGTGCCTTTCTTATGTTATATTTAGAGTAACTTTTGATGGCGCCATCTGTTGAAATGTATATAGAAATACATTTCGCTTATGCCAAGTAAAACATTATTTACTACAAATGCTCATATTTCCCGCATTATTCAGATTTTTGAATTTAATTTTTAATAAAATGTTTCTTTTATGTATTGTCAAGTATTCAGTAAGTTTCGTATAATTCGAAAGAAAACTCTGCATGTTATAATCAAAAAACATGCAGAGTTTTAAATTTTCAATTTAATACCAATTTTTACTTTTATTCTGATAAATATTTTTATTGTCTCACTTTGGGTCCTAGTAATACTCCTCAAGCTCTTTAAAATGACACCAGAGTCAACCTCCTAGATAAACTCATTTCCACGCTACACTTATTTATAACCTTACATAAAGCTAATCCATAACAATCCCGCGCATGCGCCTATACTGATACGATGACATCACGGGCAAAACAAATACTATGCGACAAAGTCTTACAGATATGATCTATACGTTGTGGGGTCGACCATTCTTTTCGCATTATTAGTCCCGTAGTTATTAGCGATTCAAATATGTCGGTATTTTGTCACACAAGAAAGTTCGACCGACTATCACTGTAACGAACTGAAAGACGTTTCCACGTCAAAATATTGACCTCTTCTCCATCGCATACTATCCTTTTAAAGAGGAAAAAGGACATATTCTGAAAAATTCATTCCCCCCAACTGTCCTTATATCGTCGAGTTGAGATTTAACTTAATAAGAATCTTGATATTTGGCTGAGTATCATATGCGTAATTTATTTCATAAACCTCCTCCCATTTTGAATTATAGTCCAAAAGGAGAAAATATAGGCAGAATTTGAAATTCTCTTCTAAGCATTATATTAATATTCTACTCAAATATATTAATAGTCAGAGAATTTCAGTTCAGCATTTTAATGGATTGTAATTATCATTTTAATCTCTCGTACCTGGTGCCTGTTAAAAAAGAAACAAAATAAAACTCATAGAAGTTCCTACTGAATTTAATTCACCAAGTAAAGAATAGAAATTAAAACAACCCCAGTTACTCATTTATTTTGTATAACTTCAACTACCCTAAATGGCAATTTTACTGCAAACACTAATAAGTTTCAAATATTATTTTAATAAGCTCTTTATTTTAACTATCTTTATGCACGCAAGTAGAAATGGATTTATGTAATCAAGTATTAACTTAGTTATCGAAAATAAATCTCACTTACATAGATTAAATGGCAATACTAAACTCAACCTCTAAAATTAAATCTGAAATTTATATCAGAATACTCACAGGAAAAGTAAATTTAATTTATCGCAAACTGTCTCTGTTATTAAATTTCTATCAGTTATCCTAAATACCGCTGCAATGATTTCATCTCATCGAAAATTGGTGCATGTTTTCAAGACGACACAATTGAATAAATTCTTCCATAAACATGATTTGAATGTACAAAATAAACACCAGGAATAAAAAAGGATAAAGTTACTTCTATGGAAATCTTGGGTGTTTTGCTACTTTTAAGAAAAAAATAAATATTTATGTATAGGATTTTTTTTATAAGCATTTTAGAATCAAATTAATATTTGAAACTAAACTGAGGTATAGTATATATTTATGCACATCTGGAAGAAGTTAAATAGATATAAATTTTGTACCCAAAAGACGTTTGGAAAAATTATATTAATCCAGGAAATGAACCAATTTGATAACTTAAACTACTAATTAGAAGGTTGGAAACATTTTATCTAATACATATCAACTTACTAGAATAAGACTGTATATATTTACCTACTTACCTTTACTTTGCTCTACTATTATAAAAAATTCAACTGCGATGAATAGATAAATAGTCAATTGATAAAATAGTTTGATTTCATCTATAAAATGGAGAAGAAATCTATTAAAATTACTATATGGAATTATTTCTATCCACATAGATTTTAAATAGAATCTAATTCCTAACAAGTGTATTCCTAAGAGCAGAAATTTCCTTAAGTGCCCTCCTCAGGGGAATACTTGTTTCTTCTACTCTTTCTTCGGATAATTTACATTACTAAATTAACTTTGTCTTGAATTTGACAACTAATACTATCTGTGTTTAATTTACCAAAATTATAAAATTCCATTCACCTTCATTCCTTTAGAAAAGTATTTGAAGACCAAAAATCTCTAAGCAATTCTATCTGAAAGAAATTGGAAAAGTAATTTCAAATTAAAAATTTTGCTTCCGTTGATGCTGATCTGAGGATCCTAGAGTATAAAACATAGAATTTTTTTTTTTTCTTTTGAATCTATAACTGACTAAAGTATTAAAAATACATATACTGCATTAATGTGTTTTGATAGGAAGAGTATTCTAGCAGTAAATAATAAAAATGTTGTAGATCAGACAAATAAATTCATTCCAACTTAATTTGTCTTTATAAATTGCAGTTTAGAGCAAGCATCTGAAATATCTCGAAGAAATGTTATCTACAATGTAAATAATATGTGTGCTTGGATAAGTGATTAAAGGATTATGGTATAAATGTCAAAGAAAGTATCGAGACATTCTTTCTACATTTGATTAATAATGCTTCTCAAATAAGAACGAATGAATCTTTTGAAAATACAAAATACGCAAAACGCCTAGATAATCAATCAGAATGTTTTTAAAAAAATGCTAGTGAAATCTACTTATGCAATTGCATAATAAAAAAAATTTTATAGATTTGTGGAATCAAGAAAATATACAATAAACTACAAAGATTCATAAAAATTATAATTTGCATTGATTGGGTTGAATTGAGCCTGTATTGAATTCATATCCTTCAATAGTGGCTCTACTGAATGTCATCCATCGGTGGGACTGAAATTTGAAGAGGATGCTGTACAGTAGTTCTGGCCAGTCCGACTCTAGCTTGCAATGAAATTCTAAAATTCTATTCCAAAACAACAACCCCTGTTTTAGCTCTCTAAGACAAATTTTTTAAATTTGGCACTGAATTCAACATACTAAATAACGTAGTTTCATTATCTCATTTGGCTTTTAGTAGATTATTTTAATATACTGGAATTCCTTATAACGTCAGATTAAAGATAAATAACCCAAGTGAAATCACTCAAAATGAGAATTCAGCCCTCTCTTGAAGCCAAAAAGTGTCAAGATCCCTACTGTGCCCAGCAAATTAACGTAGCCTACAATATCCTAATTTAAAATCAGCAGAATAAAAATAACGATCTATATCGGGCAAAAAACAACACCTGCAATTTTTCACCCATTTTAATGTATCCACAGCTGGGTTTTCCCAATAGAGTAAAATATACCTGAAATTACTAACTAGAAATTAATTAAAATGCAAAATCCTAAAACAAAAGACAAAAAACAGTCCACTAACGCCTAAGGAAACAGGTTCGTTCTTCTGGAAACCCAGAGGTATTTCTGAGAAATAAAGCTGCAAGCGCCAAATTACGTCTGATTAAATAATATCAATTGATTTCACAAAGTAATAAATGCACATCTCTTACGTGGAGAATATTCCATGTAAGATAATAACCTAGTTGATGTACATTTCGTCTTATTTCAGACAGATGTGTCTTGAGGATCCTGGCACATCTAGAATATAAAAAACATTTGTTATGTAAATAATGTAATTCTATTTATACAAAATTGTGTTAAATTGTTATGCAATTGGGGACTAATGTGGTGTAAATTTTCTGAAAACCAGAAAAGAAATTAAGTCTCATTATAATAGACTCAAAGGATCTGATATCTTTTCACAACATCGTAGTTTCAACTTCCTAAAATTGTTCAATGAATTGATGTTTAATCTTTGCATGCAAAGATATTTCAGTTTATTTTATTTGAACTTGAAGATTAGATTATGCGTAATAAATAAATGCTAAAAGAAAACAATTCTGATACACGAGAGATTCTCACCTGACTAACCTCATAAAAGTATCAAATAAGTAAGAAAGCAATACTAAAACCTTTCTTCCTTTAGCTAAAGGTAAGATCAGGGAGGAAACTTTCCTGAGAATTGTCTCTGTACAATTAGGGAAAAAATGCTGCAGGAAATAAAGGCTCAAGAATACCTCATTGTGTTTACAACTCTAGTACTGTAACACATTTTACAAGGAAAAAAAGGAATCGCAAAATACACCAACTGGATATTTACATATGGAAATTTTTGCACTTCCTCTGTAAATTAATTATATTAATTTTTGCACTCATGGTATATCTATATTTTTTCTTAGTTAGTTTGAATCTAAAGAAAAAAGCCGTGCATTCTAACTGTTCTGTATATGTGGCCAAGGAAACCAGATGCTTAACAGGAGAGGGCTCTTTTCTTAGAATCTAAGTGGGGAAATAGCAGTCTGGGAGCGTTTTGAGAGGGGTTGAATCTCCTCATTTATAGAAAAGGCATTTTGAGGCATCTTATTCCAATGGTCCTACAGGAATATCCTGTAAGGTCTGTACACTGAAAAAAAGGCCTTCAATTAGAGATCTATATCCATCAATTCAATTACCTTTTGATTTTGCATTTGGTAATGTATTTTTCTGTTAGTACTTTGTACAATTGTTATTAGAAAAACAAAGTTAGTGTCAATTGATTCTCATTAGTTTTGGTTTTCATGTCTTTTAAATTCTTAAGCCCCAATTAACCCGTTTGAGGATTTTCCACAACTTTCAAGTAGTAAATCATAGGACAATCAGATCCTGAGATACTGTTGAAACAAAAGCCTGTCCAGACGGGCAACCTTCTAGCTTCCAGGCATTTGTGGCTAATTTTAATTTTTTTCCTTTGCATCTTGCTAGCACACTCTGTATGTAGATTTAAACTGATAACTTTAAGTCTCCTCCATCTCCAATGGGTGCAACTATGAGAAGAAAAGAAAAATATTACACACACATAAATACAAGTCCAAATAAATTTTGCTGTTACCTTCCAGATTCCAAATGCTTTAAACAAATCCACCCATTTAAAATCTATCTTCAAATACTCTTTAAATGTTTCTTCCTTTCTTCTAATGATATTAAAATAGACCCATCCTCCCACCCCCTTCTCACATGCATCCCTAAACTGATAAGGAGTTGAACGCATTCTATAGGAATATTATATTTCATACCACCTGCATCCGTGTTTAGAGCCATTTGGCTCCTTCCAGGGATGAAGGTGAATCTATTTTATTTTGAAAGGACAAAAAAACAAAATAATAGGCAAGCTAAAAAAACAAATAATAATGAAAAGAAAAGAGGTTGAATGGTAGAAACAAATACTTGAAAAGAAAAAAACAAATTGGAAAAAATAAAATGTAGAGGGGTGAAGATTACAAGTAGCCGAAGTGCACAAATTGGGTGGATGGTGCCCTTACTGATTATCCTCATAAATGAGACTGTTCCCACTCTACAGAAGCCCTACTAGGAGTCAGGTTTGGCCTGATAACTGCAGTAGTTTTATCCACTAAATTTGGAGTGATATTCAGGGCTCTTGGAAACGCTTGTGAGAGGGTAAACATGGTGGGTAAGCAGTGCAATTGACTCCCTTTTCTCCCGAGGTTATCATGTCTAAGATTGATATATTCTAGATCTTGCAGGTGAAGGCCCATCTAGCCTCCTCACCGCCCCTGCCCGGCTGCAAACTAATGGTTTTGCACTATCCACAGGTAAGACCAAGAACACAGAGAATACTACGCTGATCTCTGAAAGTGGACTAACTGCGGCTGCAGTGTTTGTTCTGAGGAGGCACGAACGCCAGAACATGAGGGCAATGACGATAAGAGTACTGTAAGATGAACATCCCTGCTTAATTCGTATTTATTACACCAGTTCGATACTTTGCTGAATTCTTTTGATGGAGTACGGTCTATATGATCGGTTTATAAAAACACGCTTAAAATTCAAAAATAAATACGTTACTTTGATAAATCTTAAGAAACTAATAAATTAAAATGTGTATGAATTTTACTGAATTCCTGTATATTACTGGATTTTCTTTCCAATTAAAAAAGAGACATAGATACTTAAATCTTGAGGTCTGTTTTTCTGCCATCCTTGTGTATTTATAGATTTGTAACATTTTAAGCTACTGGTTTCGTAAATGGATCACTGAATGTATAAGTAATCTTGGCTTTACTGAAGTGATCATTTCTGGACATCACTTGACTTGGCCTGAAGTGATCATGATGTATGTAGTGGATTACTTTGGCTTTGCTTCCTGAAGTGATTACTCTGGCAATCACCTTGGTTTTGTAACCCCAAGACTACTCGGTGATCACCAATGGCCTGAAGTGATCACCAGGCGATGTCCATCGTATGTTGCAAAAAAATCCACCTATGAAATTAAAATTTATCATTCTCACAGTAAGAGGAAGCCACGTTTTATCTCTATATATAAAAAGGCAAATACCACGACTCCACTCATCACAAATCTCCTCTAAAACTATTGAGTTTAGAAACTGGAAATCTCCTATAAGGCTGCATTTTGGGTAGTAGGTGATTACTACGAGATTTTCTGCATTTTAACTCCTGAATTTAAACTATTTAAAATAACTTGAAATTTAATGCCTTTCCAGCTAACTTCCAGCTATATTATGCACAAAACAGCCTTTGTATCATCCAAAGTTTCAGCTGTATTTTCAATCATACCACCTCATTTCATGATGTTCTGTTTTAATTTTAATTAATTTTAAAAATGTTTTCAAATATACTCTGTTATGCAGTGAGAGATGGAGCCAGATCATGTCTGTCTATAGCACTAGATGGGAGGTTTGGTGAATGTGGAGGTACCTGTTGACTCAGACTGTTGAGGGCGTCTAATATGTCGCCAGGTGGCGGCTGCATATCTATTTCTGCACAGACCATGCTAAAGATTCTATCGATGACTTGCATGAATTGAGTGAGAGCTATTTGAAAACCTTAAATTCCTACTAGCTGTGACTGATTCACTGTATAGAATTGTAAAGGCATTTTGAGGTTTGTTATTCTCTACTCTAATATCCGTAAATATAATGTAAGACTTACTTTTTATCTGTCTTCATTAATAATATCTTTCCTGTTAATACAGAAACCGTGGAAGGTGATGCTTTAAATTAATATAAACTACAGTAATAAAAGACTAATTAAAATTTAAGGAAATCCAGCTGGCACCACAAGGGCTAATGATATAATTGCGCATACTGAATTAAAATAAAAGTTTCTCATGTCAAAAATTGAGGATATAGTATAATATAGTTCTTTAAGATTTATCTATAAAATATCAACCATGTTTAATTTATAGGATCGCCAGATATCTGAGAGTTCACTGTCAATTCTTTTATTAAAAAGGTAGTAAAATGCTGTCGAATTTGACGAATTTCAGCAAGGTATGAAAAAACCGCAACAAGCACGAAAACTAAAGAAGTAGAGAAAGTAAAAAAGTAAGAAAAGGGCACATTGAAGAACAACCCATAGTTCCAGGCTAAATGAAGGAGGGCGCAATCAAAATCACTCATCTAATAAGGCATCACACCAATAGCAGTACTGCACAAGAAAAAAACCGATTTATATTTTCTCTAATAAAAAATGGTAGAAATTAATTGGTTTATCATTTACTACAAATGTTTTACCATTTTAATAGCTACGTAAACTTCCTTTTCTGAGTAATAGTATTTTTTTTAGTAAATCGGTAATTCTGAACGGAAGATTTTAGCATCGAGCATCTTTGTCTATGGTATTTTTTTACTTTTATCATCATTATTCTTTTAAATCTTGAGTTTAATATTTGACGCTAAACTGAAACTAAAATTTATATTTAGTTTTTTTCTTTTGAGTCTTTTCCAAAGGAAAAATACTACTCTAATGTTGTTAATATCAAGTGGAATGTGAATGATTTAATAGATCTACATACTTCCTGCTCTGGCCACAGTAATTGAAAATTAACTACTATTGATTTGTTTGAAACCTAAAAAAATAATTTAAATGATTTTATTTGCTGGATTCCAATTCTAATAGGAATTTAACTGCATTTTGAAAAAACAATCTGTGCATATTGGTAGAAAGAATCAAACTACTTAGTGGTATTGAGTGCAAATCTCAGTAGGATTTACCTCAAAATAATATAATTGATTAAGACACCCTACACCTAAAGAAAGCAACCAGCTCTCTGCAAACACAAGAAGATAAATAAGGGTCTAAAGACTTAAATGAGTCTGTACCGTTTCTCAACCAGTTTTAATTTTGTATTGCCTAATCAACAATGCACATTTCTCTTTTAAAATTATTTGTAACTTTTTAAATATAAATTCACATGGAGTGCCGGCTGGCTTATGGAAGAAATGAATATAAGAAAGAGAAGTCTTCTCGGTAAAAATATAATTAGAGAATTGGCAATCTGGATTTAGCCAACTGATATGTCCCTTCAACTGATCTAGTAAAATAAACTCAAACCTTCAAAATTCCTTTAACTGTTTTATTCTCTATCTAAATTATATCTTGATTTTACAAATTATTTAAATAAAATCATTAGATAGATACCTTGAATTGAAGCATTGATTGTTCTTGTAAAATTCTTCTGGCCAAATATAAACTTAAATTGAAATGTCATCTTATTTCAATTTGACCTTTAAACAAAATAATCCATTCTTACCTATCTTTAAAGCATATAACAATACTAAGAGATAATTGAAATTATTACCATTACAGAACACTTACCACCAAGTGTACATAATCTAACTATTAAATCTAATCTGAATAGTAATTATTAAATCTATTAAATAATTTTATATCAAGTTAAAATAATAAAAATATCGAAATGTTAATAGTGGTGGCAAGTAGGCAGGTAGGCTGCGTTTCTAAGGTAATGAGGAAAAATGGCCAATCCAAATCCCTCATGGGAGCATTACAGATTTAAGCATATATTAGAAAGATTCACAAAAATATAAATCAATAGTATTTGATTTTGTTTGAGGAAGAGAATCTTTAGAGGTTTATTTCTGCTCATGTCACAAGTATTATGCGTCACTGAAAATCGAGCAGCCAACCTTGAAAATAAAGAAAATTCTAGTCGAAGTGATGTTTTAGAATTGATTAATCTGGCTGAAAAATACATTTATTCTAAACTTTGTTACTTTTCTTTTCTGTACAATTCCTAGAAATAAAATACTAAAAATAATAAGTTATATTTATTATTTTGTTCTACTCATTGTGGATGATAACTGAGTTGCATTGACACGCTTTAGAGTTGTGATATTTCATCGATTCTACTCACATTCTGACAACTGAATTCCTCCTCTGCGCACCTTCCATGATATTTTTAAATATAAATAATAAAGGCGCCCTGATGTTTTAGATGCTAACAACTTTAGGTAAAACTGCCTGCAAACAAAATCTAGGGTTATCTATATAGTTTTGTTTTATACAGGTCGGCACAATCTCTTAATATGAATCTAAATTCTGTCGTCCACATGATATCTGGAGCAAAATGTCAATGCGTTAGATGATCTTTATTTACATTATTCATCAGTACGGTTAGCCTAACGGCATGTATGCCACCGGTAATAATTGATAGCAACCTTCCAGTTCCCTATATAGTTTTATTATAGATAAATAGAAAGATATAAGAACTACAAGAAATATCTTAAAATTATTTAATCAAACACTAAATCACTCTTGCTTTTATAGGTCACCCACCTTCTACTACTACAACTTGAAATAATTTTACCTGACTCTCTAATTGAAATACAGAGTTTCAATTCACTGAACAAATGGGAAAATCTAAACTAACTTTAGTTGAACTTAAATTTGAACTTTTGCATTATGTTTCCTTTAAACCAGTTTCATCGTATCCACATTCTTTTACTTGGGAAGGAATGAAACTTCTGCTACATAACAAAAAATAAACTGTACTTGTGTTCTTCCCATTAATCTGTCTATCGGTGTAAATGGTCCCAAGGTAATTGAGAATGCAAAAAAGAACGAAATGGTCCCAGCCTCCCACTCTCTTAAATAAAGAGTTAGAGCCCAGTCACTACTAGCTCCCTAACCCACACAGATTGCAACTTGTATGGGTGCCAGAAAACAAATAAGATATCATACCACGACAAAAAAAGCCTTTGTAAAAAAAAAAAAAAAATGTCTATCTTTGCAGCTGCCAGAGTACCTGGCCATCTCCTCCAAGTCCATTCCAATACTTCCATCCTGTTTGACTGCATAGCGAAATAGGAATTGTTAAGGATTCAAAAAACCAAGAAGAACTACCTCTTTAGCCGTTTTACTAAATTCAAAACTGGAAGCTGCAACAGTTACCGGCAGAGCGATGTTATCTTACCTTAGGAGGAAAAAACATGATATAAGATTATCTTGGGATATGAAACTTTAATATCAGCCCAAAGCAGAAGGTCTTAAGAGCTGAAATTTTTTTTTTCTGCTCAGCAACTAAAAATTTAAGCATGAGCATATAAACTAGAACGGAAGAAAAGAAAAAACTAAAGAACGTACAACCTTGTACCCTAAACATTTTCTTCTAACGCCATCGAAACATGTTGATAGCAATGTGAATATACTGGTAATTGTCTTTACAACCGCTTTGAACAGTTTAATGGAAGTATATAATGTCCACATATCCTTATCAGGTACCCCTTTTTCCCAAACGCTGATGCGCTTTTAAATATGTATTTAAAATTGGTTGATAAGTTGAGTTGATATTTCTTGACTTTAATCCAAGGATGCGGTTCTATAAAAACGAACCCTTCCTAAAAATGTGACGTCTAGTGAATGAGGGATCATTTGTAGCTACGTTCCATTAATGGACCCCATGGCTTTTCACTTTTGCTATCCTGAAGTTTTAGGCAAATAGATCTTTTCTTAACAGCATTGAATATTCTCTTCCCTGAAAAAAAATAAACTCATCTGCCTACTGAAAAACAACTTAAATAATAGATTCCAATAAGCATCAAAACTTTAATACATAAAATACTTGTAATAACTAAAACTCTATAAGGTTGAATCGTCAATTCTTTTTTTGAAAAGATCTTCAAATAGAGGAGTACACAACTGAACGTTATG
>BGPR01039122.1:0-14426 GCA_013235015.1 Araneus ventricosus
GACACTCCTAGAGACAAGCAGAACTCTTTGTTCTTACAAATATATTTAAATAAACTTGAATATGTTGATAAGTAGTTATTTATGAAAGTTTTTAAATTTTTTGAAAACGAAAGTGTACAAATAAGACCACTCTTTAAAATTATCAAATCTAAATACACTTTTTGATGAATTATTTGGAGGGTTCTTAGTTAAAGTGAACAAAATTGGTGAGATACATTTTTGAGAAAACAAACTTCAAGGTTGGTCAGCTGCATTTAAAATAACTGCGTACTTCTAAAAGTTCTAGTTGCTTGGTACAAACTAAACTAGGGACTTGGATCACTATTATACAGAAGATATAACATTTCTACACTAACGCGGCAATGTTAGTGAGAAATGGGCAAAATATGGACTAGATTCGCTTTAACATTCAAGCCTCCATTTAATAATGTGGGCTTTCTAGTATTAATTTAAAATAAAATTTGTCGAAACTTTCAAAATATTGAGAAAATAGTTGTGTTTATTTAGCATAAATCTTTTACTTATTTTAACTTTGCGTGTCTAATACAATTTATAGTGGGTATTCAATCGGGAATCAATTCCACAATTCGCATTTTGAGAGACTTTTATGCAGAACTAATTATTTTATTACCTCTAGTCTGTTGTGCAATGGATTGGAGTTGTTTCAATTTAGGGTAGCAAACTGCCGACATTTACTTACAGTTTGAAATATTGAATCCGAAAATCATAAAATTATTGTTTGTTTTTTACCAATAGGAATAAAGATTATTCTTAAACATTTGTTATTTTCATGTTCAGGCCCTTCTATGTTTTATCATGTGCGTTAATTTAACGAACATCTTTGCAAAAGAAACGCAAGTGATTCGATTTAAAATTGCTGCCTTAAAAGACAAAAATTATCAAAAAAGAGCCTCTTCTAAATCTTTAACAAATGAGGTGCTTCAACTTAGATACCTACTACATGGTACCAGGATTGTCAGATCAAAATCGCAAAATAAGGCCAAACTTCCTTAAAAATAAGGCCGAAAAAAGGCCAAATTTGACAAATTGATTGAAAACGTCATTTGCTATTAGAAAAACAGCTATCCTTCATGAAAACGAATCCCACTTGATAGGGGTATGTCCAATGTTCGATTATTAAACTAAAATTTAAGTGAAAGAAATTTAAAACATCCTTGTTATCTTCAGGAGCTATTTCGTTTGACATCTCATTATATATCATTTGAAATGTGTAATATCAAAAATTTATTAAAAAACAATAGAATAACTAATTGAAAATTATTCTAAAAGTCAATAAGGAAAATGAAGCCCAAAAGTGCCAAAAATGAATTTAAGGACAGATGAAAATTCCGAAGGCCAAGGGCTTTGGGAAAAGACCAAATTTCCATAATTAGGCCTTATAAAGGCCAATATGGTAACCCTGCATGGTACCTACCAGAGGCGGTCGAGATCCGGGCAACTGCCAGTGACACCAAAGACAGGGTAGCGCCCAACCGAAAGTATGAAAAAAAAATGGTTTAATAAACATGACAGTTCCGGGGGGAAAAAAGGCAAATAGTTTCCCTTTCGTATTGCTAACTCTTCCTTTTATCGTGAATAATATGGTCAATGGCACTCAGGATTTTTCTGATTCAGACAGTAACTATTGTTATTGGCGACAGAAGTTTTTAAAACGGACGCTTATTAAAACGTATCTCCGATCCACCATGTTCCGCCATATACAGATTTGCAAAGCATTGAAACTGAGAAGATAAGGAAAGATTTTACGTATAAAATGGCAAGAAAAGCTGATTTTGGAAAAGAATTTATAAAACTGTGTTAAAATAATATATCGTATACATTGTTATAATATAGCATATAATTTTAAAATAAATTTGTGGAATATATTATTTTAGTTTCAATAAGACCACTATATAATCTTAAATACATTTGAAATTTAAAAATTCTCACCATAATATTATTGTCATATTTGCAGGTAAAACATGCATATTTCGAAAATTAAAAGTTTGTTCGACATTTAGAACACAGATATTACAGAATTAAAAAAAATATTTTGTTTGGGAGGAGGCGCCATATTGTTTCCTTGCCCGTTTGGTAAAATTACCTCGGGATGCGTCTGGTACCTACTCCATTTGTGAAACATAATTACTTAAAATTTGTGAGCAAAGACTTAGAGAGTAATTCCATTATAAGTTTAAAATGTAACTTCCTGGGATAATGTATATTTTTTCCCTTGCAAATTTGAGAAGCAAAGATTTTTATCGGTTTATGTCTTATTTTAGTGATAGGTTTCAAGAACATCTTAAATTTAATCAATATTTCTCTCATTCTCTGAGCTATTTTGTTATATTCTCACGATTGCAAAGGCGTTTATAAAATATTTAAATAGTATTTCATATATAAAAGGATGATTTGCTCTATGAAAGATTTCAAAACTTTTATACAATTATTTATTCGTTTGTAAAATAGTCATCTTGAATCTATTTTAGAGCGACAGACTAAATATTGGTTGCTACATAAAAGCTCTTGATAAGATAGAATTAAAAATAAAAACGATCCCTCTTCTTAAGAATATTATAGATTTATTATTAAAAGAAGAAAACATGTACACATTATAACATTCAAAATATCGATCACTGCAAAGCTTTCTAATAAAATACTTTTGAGAATCGTCCTAAAATTGTTGGTTCAGTATATTCATATTTATTACACAACAATGTGTTTTATCATTTGAAAACTATGAACAATCTTTATACATTATATTTCGAACATTTGGAATTACAGCGAATTTATTATTAGCAATTAATACAGGAAATGAATATCGTGTAAGAACTAAAAAAGTTCTTAGATTCCACAAGTTTGTGTATGTATCGAAACAACAGAATTCTTCCAAAATCACACATATAATTTATTTCAATAGTAGAGAAAAGTTCTCCATAATTCTTTAACCAATTTACTATAAAAATTACATTTCAATGTATTTTCATGTTTTAGCGTAAGTAAATATTTATAAATATCAATCCACATGACACAAAAAAGTATGAATATAGGATAGTCAGATTCCATTTAAGTTTTGATGCAAAGAGGGGAAAACAAATCATATTTCGCAGTAGTGCAAATATGAAAATTCATATTCCTGAAATATACAAAGAATGTTGAATTCCACTGAATATATGTCATTTACATGATGCAATTTGCAAGAAGGAAGTTATTATCCTTGAAGCTCATTATTGCTATTCGTTCACTTTGTCTTAAATTGAAGAAGGCCTCAGCAAAATGACAAATTCTATCACGCAGCTATGACTTTCGTAAATGAAAACAAAAAAAAACATAGAAAATTTCTGTTAATTCTTGTTGTCCGGATTTTTATCGTCTGGTAAAAAATTTTTCTTTCTTCTCACGAAATGAGGTCACAGTATTTGACAAAAGAATGTAACAAGTGAATATCTCGAAGTGATTATATAACAGATTTATGAGTCCAGCTTATCAATTATTCTTATTTAGAAAAACGCAAGCATATAACGGAATTTACTGTACAACACGTAAAATGATATAATCCATTTTTATTGTTAAAACAAATTTTCGTAGAAGGTACACTATCTTGCAAAAGAATTTCCTTTACAACACATAAATTGGAATATTTTTATTTAGAAGGTAAATTCTTTTTAAAAATATGAGTGCATGAAAAAATTTCTTTTACGACACGCAATGCGATTTAAAAGTTTTTTATACGTGTATAAATTTATTAAGAAAAAATTGAACACAAAAGAATTTTTTTACAATACGTAAATTGGAATATGAAATTTCTATAAGAAAATGAATTCTTTTAAAAGACTGAGTACATGAAAGAATTTCTTTTGCGGCTCGAAATGTGATCTAAAGCATTTCATACAGGATATAAATTGATACAGAAAAATTCGAATATAAAAGATTTTCCTTTATAATATGCAATTCGGAGAATTACAGATTTTTATTTAAAAAACAGATTTATTTTTAATAGATAGTATGCATGTAGAAAAATTTGTATTATGATAGGTTCTCTAAAATACGACAAAAATAAAAATACAAATGAAGGGCAAATAAACTGTTGCAATGTGAGTGATTTTTTTTTAATATCTCATTATCCTGTTGCGAATAATTCTTGCGTAAAGTTACTGTTCCATTTTGTTTATTGTTGTTATTTGAAAATATATGATGACGGTTGATATATACGGTTGATGATGGTTGAAATATGATGTTGACGGTTTTTGTTAGCTAATATTTTCTACTTTTGATAAACTCATATTTTCTTCATCTAATTTTGCTTTTGAGAAAACGATTTTATTATTGAATGTTGAATTAATTTTCAATAATTACAAATTCAATGAAAATCTAACTACCTGACTCTGAATTATCAAAAGATGAATAAAGGACTCCAAAATAACAAATGCAATAAATTATTGCTGACCTGATCAGCATTAGCAGAGAAAGAAAAGGAAAAGGAACTTCAAAAGAACTTGTTACTTTATTCTCATCTTTACAACTTTTTTCAAACAAATGTTAGCAAATATAAACAAATGTTATATTTTTTTCGTCAGACAAAGTCATTTATTTATCTTGATCGCAGTTTTCGTGGTCGATTTCGGAGTATCAGGACTATTTGTAATATGCTAATTTTGGTGCATATGATCTGTAGTAAGGTGAATAGGAACCGTAGTAGTCGCCATATGTCACAGGAGATCTGTAGGGTAATGAGCTGTAAGTAGGCACACTGTAAGAAACTGGGGCCACATAACTGAAAAAGACCACATGAAAACGTAAGTATATTGTAGTTAACAGATTTATTTATTTACAATCCGCTCCGGCCCAGCCTACCCAAGAGGGTTTAAGACCTTCCACAGGCCGGAGGAGAAGCACAAAACAAAAGAAATGAATTGCATTAAAAAAGAATTTACAAAAAAACCGAAGGGGTGAGCAGAACAATTTAAAAATCATCGTTTTACATCAATGTACTAAAAAAAAAAAGGTAAAGAGCAAAGCACAAAAAGATAAACAGCAAAAACACAAAACGCAAAGAGCAAAAACACAAAAAGCTTAACATTAAAAACACAAAAAGATTAAGAGCAAAAGCATGAAACGCAAAAACCGAAAGAGCAAAAACACAAAAAGCTCTTTTTTTGCTCTTTGGGTTTTTGCGTTTTGTGTTTTTGCTCTTAATCTTTTTGTGTTTTTAATGTTAAGCTTTTTGTGTTTTTGCACTTTGCGTTTTTTGCTTCGCTCTTTATCTTTTTGTGCTTTGCTCTTTAACTTTAAAAAAATCAATCTAATATAGTTGATATTATATTTAGAGTAAAGACTAGCTCACACTTCCTTGTTCAAGATACTAGAATGAATATTGATCAATAAGAGGAGACTAGAAACTAAGAGGCAAGAAACAGACAATAGTTTCTTTGTGAAATCAATTTTTCTGTCTTGTATCGGCTGGGCAATCATTTTATTATGATTCGTTGATTGTAAATTTCGCAACGAACATTAGCATTCCACATTACAATTTTAGTATAATATTTAATATTATGTACTTAAAAACCTTTGCTGCATATACAAACTATTTAAATTAAAATTTCAACTATTGCTGGTGAAAAGGAAGTCATTTGCTTCATTAGAAAAAAATATTTCAGGTGGTTTTACTGCTAAAACTGTACGAAAAAAAGGATAAATCATTGAAACTCACAAATGGATAAATTCATAGTTATTAATATTATGCATAGTGGAAAATATTCCGTTTGCAAAAATTAATGGAAAGATAAATATATATTCAAAACTAATCGTTTGGACTTTGAAAATAGATCGTCTGCTCATTTTTTCTTATTTAGAGAATAATAATGTTCCTTTTTAAAACTCTCGTTCACTAAAATTGTTGGCATTGATGCTGATTATATACATTTCATTAAAGATTCTATATTGCTGTGATAAAATTAAATAAAAATTTTATAATTCAACTACAGATTGAGTTTGAATAATTAATGTGTTTTTACATTGCATTCGAATTAAAATATTATGGTTAAGCACATTTTTATTCCTCTCAATTTTAATACAATACAAATCTAAAAACTATCTTATAATTAATGGCATCGTTCTATTTGGATAAAGATATACAAAAATGATCTTACATTGCAAAACGTACATAAAGCTGAAAAAATGTGCTTGTTTAACTCACACAATTAAAGCGATCCTTGAAAATGTTTTATATAACACATACTAGAACTAACAAGCAGTAAAAATTGTTGGAGAACTAAAAAAAACGAAGCTCGATCTTTAAAGCTGAACAGTGTCAAACTCAAAATATTATTTACTTCATTTGCTAAATTTTCAGAATTCTTACTCACCTGGTTGCTACTGGTGCTGGAACGGTATAAACTGGTGCTGGCGCAGCCGCTACAACAACCTTTGGTGGTGCAACTGGAGCTACAACTGGAGGTGCGTAGGACTGAACGGTCACATCGGCGGAGTCCTGGTTAGCCGTTCCCGGTTCATTGGTCTTCACATTGGCATGGAATCCTGTCTCGTCAGCATAATAATCGACAACTCTTATACGGCCATCAGCATCGGTTACTGTGTAGGATCCTGTAACCCTACCATTACCATCTGAAGACTCTTGTCTGGAGCTGCCGCCGCCAATTGCTGGAGCTTCATATCCGAAGGCGTAGGGCTTGGGGGCTTCTTTCACCACGAGTGGAGCCTAAAAGAATAGAAGAAGGTTAGTACCAACAGGGCCATCCTAAAAAATTTCAGAGCCCTGGGGTAGAGTACTTTGGCACCCCAAAAAGATAAAGAGCAAAACACAAAAAGCTTACCATTAAAAACAAAAAACACAAAAAGATTAAGAGCAAAAACACAAAACGCAAAAACCCAAAGAGCAAAGACACAAAAAGCTTTTTTATGCTCTTTGGGTTTTCGCGTTTTATGTTTTTGCTCTTAATCTTTTTGTGTTTTTATTGTTAAGCTTTTTGTGTTTTTGCTCTTTATCTTTTTGTGTTTTGCTCTTTGCTTTTTTTAAAATTTAATCTAATATAGTTGATATTATATTTAGAGTAAAGACTAGTTGAATTACAGTGCCTATGACCCAACGAAAATACCTACTTAATAAAATAAGTGAGGGAAAATGTCACATATTCTCCGAATAACGCCTTACAATTTTGCAAACCGGCGCCTTTTAAAAATAGGATTTTGTAAGACGGCCTCCACCTTCCCTGATTTGATGCATGGTTGATTTTAAAGGTTACATTATAAAGAAAGATCATACAAAGATAGCCAAAATAATAATAATGAATAAAAATAAACTAATCGAATAAAACCAAAAACAAACAAGGAATCCATTCTAATCCACTTTTTCAAGGGCTAAGAACTATTCGAAATGGATTCAAAATACTGATTGGGAAATTTTTCTGTAAGAAGCTAGCATTACGCCAAACATAAAGAAAGTATTTTTCAATCATCTTCTATATATATTTATTAAATACAAAAATAAAGTAATACACTTAGTATTTAAATTAATACAACAAAACGTATATAAACACTTTGAATTTTATTTAAAATTTATAAAATTATTTATTTAATTGATGCAAGAATATGGATTTAAATTTATAGTGTAAGATATACATGTTTATATAACATTACAAAACCGATGGTTGTCTAGTTGCAGGCCCTGATCATGTTTTTACTATTGACATATTTAAAACTGTAAGTAAATAAATTTGTTGGTTAGTAAATTTTCAGGCGCCTTTGAATCAATAGCGACCCTGAGCTGCAGGCCAATTAGCCCATTGGATAAAACGGCACCGAGTACATACCATTATGATTACGAGAATAAAAGAATTACGTATCGAGCTTCAAAGTTATAGGAAAAGACGCATATGTTATGATAATAAAATGATTGTATATTCTGCCGTATATTAACACATTATGAGCCGGTGCTGTTGTGTATATACTATAATTATAAATTTAGTTTTTTTAATAATGTAACTAATATATTAGCAATATTATTTGATCAATAATGTTGAATAAAATTTTTAAAATAATATTCAATGAAACTTATTTAATGAAATATGTTGAATGTGTGTGTGCTGGAGCTCTACATGGCAGACCCCTGTGCCTAGAGAAACGAAATTTGGCACAAACATACTTTAAAGGGTGAGAATGTGCACCTCGGAACTATTTTTTGAAAAACTTAATTAATTAAACATTAAGCGAAAATTTGCCGTTTTCCTTTGATAACTCCTAATCAAAAACTAAAATATAATCAAACTAAATGTAATCAAACTAAATATAATTAAACCAAAATTATTTATACACCATCCTGAAATTCAAAAGGATATCTTTTCAATAATATGAATTAAATTGTAGTACAATTTTTTCTCTAATTTTAATAAATGTCTAAAAATATTTTATGAATAATTTACAATACTTTTTTTATGGTTGCAATGAAATTCGAACCGTTGTCATAGTTTAAAAAAATATTTAATTGCGTATTTCTGTTCCATTGTTAAAAGTTAAAGTAATATCCTATTGCATTTTAACTTTTTTTATTTCATCAATTTTTCTGTGAAAACCGAGATTGAAGACCTCTAAGATAGTAAGTATATTACAAAATATATCTAGAAAGCTGAGTGGTAACAGTTTCTATGTTTAAATTCCTTTTCTAAGTATCTTGTAATGCAGCTAACATGCAGCTGGGAATAAAATGTGCCGCGCCATTTCAACGTTAAAATCGAATGCATATTTTGCCTGAGAATAAGAAAGTGAAGCTGACGCCGACAACTTGCAAGTAGATGATACGGATAGTTATTATACTTGCCCCTGTCAGGGACGTTCGTGTAGACAATGAACAGAACAGGTTCAAAGCTACTTAAAGAACATTGGTGAAATGTCTATCCTAATATGAAGTTTAAAATTTTTTTGTTCACGGAACCATGAATGTCAAATTATGTTAGAGAGATTCTATTGAAATTATATTCCGGGAGAACAAGTAGGTCGCCGAAAGCAGCTAATGTTAAATAAAATCAAATTTCTTTAGCTTATGGATGTCTTGTACTCAACGGGAATTTAAACAAAAATGTTCTGCTTCTACTTGTAAAGGTATGTTAAGCTGATAACGTTATGAAATGTTCGAACAAAATGCAGCTTAATAAAACAATAAAGCTTATGCCAAAACGATATAAAATATACTCTCTAAGCAGAAGATTTATGGCATATTATATATATTATTTAATAATAAGCATAAGAGAATAAATATGAAATTTTAGTTATCAAATGATTATATAATTAAGTGATAATATAATCCTCAAATTCAAACCTTAATGCTTTTTTTGGAAATGAAATGAATATTTTGCGCTAATAATCATAAAAAATCACAATTTAAAAAAAAGTTATAATTTTGTACACTAAATTTTGGATAGTTGTATGCCCAGTTATTCATTGACACAAATTTTTAACATGAGTTGCAATTGGTCTTAGTAATTATTTAAATTAGTAATTATTTATTGGTCTTAGTAATTATTGGTCTTAATTAAATTATTCTCTTTATTGAAATAAGAAATGAAAACAAAAGTTCTCATTCACATTTGCATTCAAAAACGGGTATTATTAGATTACAATATTATAAACGATAAGCATTATTTTTAATTAATTAATTTTGCTACACTTAAGTATTAACAATAATTTGATTTGCTTTTAAATATTCATTTAAACTGTATAGTAAAATAATAAATGAAACTAGTACTCCTCTTTTCTGTATATTCAAACATATATTTTTATCATCCAATATTATTTCCAATAAACATTATTTTTAACTAATTAATTGCAATCCTTATTATCATACAGAGATGTATCTGTTATTTCATAACTTCGTTATACATAACTACAACCCATTTAGGTAATGGAATCAGGGCCGGATTAAGCCCTGTAGGGGCCCTTAGGCAATGCAGGTTTTAGGGGCCCCTTTCCGCCTTACCAACTTCCAAAACTGGATTATTTTGTTGATTTTAGTTTATTCTGTATATAAGCAGTTTTAAATAACAAATTTTGAAAACATAACAAGACATTTAATCGTGGGCCACTTTCAAGAGAGTTGATTTCAGTATATCACGTATAAAAAAATTAAAATTTAAAAATAATTTTATTCAAAATAGTAAAAAAATTATGAAACCTTTTCTACAGAACTATATACTACTTAAATATAGAATCAGAGGTTCTTTTAACAAGATATTTTTAAGAATTATAAAACAATATTAGAACTAGCAGAAGGGAATTAAGAATTAGAATTAAGAATTTTGTAAGAATAATATTCCAAAATTTAAACGATACTTGATGCTAATTTGAATAAACTCGAATGCACAGTCTCTGTAAGTTAAATTAAAGCATAAAATTAAATTACTCTGAAAATACAAGGAAAACTCCCAAGGCCGCGGGGCCTATAGGCAGATGCCTACTTTGTTTATTTAATTATCTGGGCCTGAATGGAATCATTATTCGTTAAATAATAGATATAAGATAAAAAAAAAGTCATAAAGAATTCAATCTGTTTAAGGATACAGAAATGTGAATAAGTCATTTAGCTTTACAGTGAACCTGATTTATTAAAAAAGCATATTTCTGATAGAGATGGCTTTCTAAGTTTTAAGAATTTCAGATGGTTTCTTTACCACGTATGTTGCAGGCTGCACATAAACGGGCGCTGGAGTGTACGGAGCTCTCACGATGACAGGTGTTGCCTGGCATAGAAGAGCTACAGAAGCTAACAGCAAAATCTGCAAAATAGGGAGACAACTGTTAATAAGATTCATAAAATAATACCAGCATCTGCAAAAACTGTTATAAAATCAGAAAAGTTGGGGTGGGTAAAAATAAAGTTTTTAAATATGAAAGCACCATCTTAAAAGCATTTTCCCTTATTGTAATTGGCTGTATATTGGCCGGACACCTAGCTTATGTTATTTGCGTTATTTGCTTTTATGTTATTTGCTGGGACACTTAAGCTGCTTGAATAGTATTTCGTGTACAAAAATGTGCGGCGTACGCCGCTATGCGTTTTAGATTGTCGCGAACTTGGACGAAATATCACGCTTTGTCCCAGCTAGTATAGCGGCATATTCCGCTTTGTCCACGAACGTTTTAAGGAACCCGACTAAGTTCGGAGAAAAAAAATTTAAACTGCATGCACAAAAAAGACTTACGGAGCTAAATAACAAAAATAGGCTTAAATAATCACAATTCGAAATAAAAATTCATATATCATCAATATTTTTTGTAAATAATAATTTTTTTTCAAGAATTTTAATAAAAATTTCAATGTTAATAAAAACGGCGTAATTTAAAAAATATGGGACATATTTGATTTTAATTTCGCCTGCTTACTTCTCAAACTATCTAGAATGTAATAGACCGCAAGATAAAATGTATTTTAATAAATAAATATTTTATGAACGTTCAAAGTTGGCGTCATTGATTTTTCGCCAAAACTATCCCATGTTTCGAACTGAAAGTGACTGTAGAACATCACTAAGTAAAGCTATCGTAAAATCTGTGGTCTATTACACGCTCAAAGTTTTCTGACACATGTGTATCAAATTTCAATGAATTTTAATGAATTGTTTTGGAGATATCATGTTTTTCGTGGACCAATTTTAGTGTGATTTTCATTTTTCAGAAAACGCATTTAAAAAATATAGTAACACATTATTCAAATAAATATCAAAGAATTAAATATTCAAGGAATAAGAATAGAAACAAAGACTGTTTCAGAATCTTAAAAGTTGTGTTTTTATTCTAAGATCATAAAAAAAATTTTAATTTTTCTTCGAAAATCGCTTTTTTAACCTATTCGGATACCTTAAGTAAACTATCACTGATAAATACAGTCATAATTAAAACAGGAGGTCACTATTTGTCTCTAAGTATGCTGAGTTTGAGTGAAATTCTTCTGAATATCTGAACTCAGAAAGGCTTTTATTGCAGCAAAAAAGTCAAAACAATATGTGTGCTACTTCTCGTGATCGTACTCGTGCGTTTATATGAAAGTAATGAAGTATTAACATCAATTTACCCTCTGGCTGCTTATCCCGCGATTTCCGCAGGTAGGAAGCAAGTCTATTTTCTGCTACATCCTGCGCTTTTCGCAAGTTAATGTGTTAACTTAATACTATTATAGCGTTGAATCATATTATACTTATAAAGCTTTGCATATAAATAACAAATCGCTTAGTTTTTCAGTATTTGTACATTTTTGCAAACGTTGCATCTGAATTGTGATTTTTAAAAAAGCGACAATCAGAGAGTTAAGGATTGAAAGAAAACTAGAATAATGTAATACGTGATAATGAGTAGGTAAGAAATGATAAATGATGGTTATTAATGGAAACATCCAGAAGCAGTTTACAGTAAATATGAAATAATTTATACCTATACTCTGTCGCATTTAACTTATTTACTTAAGTATATCTCAGAAATACCTGGATCTAACCATTTAGGAAAATAAAAGTATTCTTAAGAAGGTAATATATTTAGATACTAACGCTTGCTTATACTGCTGATAACTCTTTTCATGTATTTTTTCATAACAGAAAAGAATACAGATTCTCTAAATTTGTTTTGAAGGCTTCCTTGAATTACATTAAGAGCCCTAAATTTACTTCTAACTTAAAAGAAATTCATGAATAAGGATATGCTAATGTAACAAAGTTTTTCCTACTTTTGCTTCTTGTTGTAATTATTTTGACAATATCTTTCTCTAAAAGTATAAAGAGCTTAAAATTTATTTAAAATCAAATACAATGTATTTTAATTACAAGAATAAAATTTGATGTACTTGGTAAAAAGAAACAATTAGAGGCAAATGAAATATGATTCACTAAAGTATATTTTAGAATCATGGACTTTATTGTCGTCGTTCAGGCAAAAGTCCACAAAAACCTTTTGATTGACTACTACCGCCAATTAGAATTTGTAATTAATTATTTCTTGATAGAAGCCAGTTATATATAAAAATTCGTAAATCAACCGCAGGAGCTAGAAATCTGTAACATTATTTTTACTATATTTCGCAGCGACTCAAACTTAATTAAGTTTAAACTGACCACTTTTAAAAACTTTAGTTTTGGACTTTGTGACATTTGCCTGCAAGACGACGTTATGTTCAGTCATCTGACTTGAAGTTCAATAATCTGATTAATTTCTACTTTCTTGGATATAAGCTTCAAAATTTTAATTTTTGGTCATAATGAAACCAGGAACGTAAAGATTTATAACAACAAAATGCAAGAGGTTTTCAGTTAAATTATGAAATATTAAAATATGTGAAAGTATGACAAATTCTTGAGGAATTTCATTGATTCCTTTTTTTAAAAAGCCCTTTTTCTCTTAAGAACTCTAAATCACTTCTTAAAAAATATGCATCCATATTTAAAAAGACCGAGTAGAACTTTAAAAATTCTTCTTAAACATAGGAGTTACTGTAGACTACTTACTCTGAACATGCTGGAAGTCTTAATGAATCCAAAGGAAGCAAAGAACAGCTTGGACCAAAAGCAAATTCAAATGTGGTACCCAATGTGGAACCGCCCTTTGTTTATATACCCAAAGTTTGCTCTGATTTAAATTAGCCTAGCATTTTTTATTTATTTGTTTCAAGCGTGCTTTAGAATTCCCAATGAATCCATAGGGCATCGATGTCCTTCAAATGTCATTTGAATTATGAAAGTGCGGTCCACCGTTAACGAAGGCGACAGAGAACAAAGGACCGAAGAGAACCGTAGCAAAAAGAACATAAAAATAAAACAGCAGCCGATAATGTTATCTGGGTCTCGTTTCATTATTACTTTTAAGGCTCTATCACCGTTACCCTTCGACCCACCTTCCACCAGGGTGCGACCTCGATCCTCTCATAACGGTATGTCAGTGGGAGATGGTGGACAGTTCCTCACCAAGGTCGTGTGGGGGATGTCCAAAAACTGAAAAGGTTGGCGACAAAATGTATGGATAAAAAACGAAGATTTATGGTCCTTCACCTGCTTGGAAATTCTTTGCCTTAATTGATCAGTCTTTTGCAAGTGAATTTAGTGGTCGTTTTGGTGTAAAAACCCACTTTTTTTAAACTGTAAATTTTTTTGGAGCATCTTAGAGCTCTTTTTTTTGTTTTGTCCTTCACTTTATTATCGCAGGGTTGTTTTCTGGAAAATAAATATTCTGTTAGAAAAGGTTTTTGATCTGAAAAACGTCAGCACTGCGCCAGAAATATCCCATGCATAATTTTCCCCTAAGAAACATTTGTTCGTAAAAAATATATAAAGAGATGTTAGGCAAATAATCTACCGATGTACCGATTTATAATTTAACAGCTCTTTAATTTCTCATTTCATAAATAATCTACCGATGTACCGATTTATAATTTAACA
>BGPR01039123.1:0-14425 GCA_013235015.1 Araneus ventricosus
GGTATCCGACTGTGTTCGGAGACATTTTTTGGAAAAATAACTTATATATATATTTAATGTTAGTTTTCAACTGCATATGTTTTAAAACTATGAAAATATCGTAAAATTAGGCTTTCAAAATAATATATTTTTTAAAAAACTGAGAAATTTGAAGAAAACTGACTAAAATATTTGCCTTACACTAACAGCAATAGACAAAATCATATTCTAAATATGCATAAATCCTTGTAGGAGTATATTTTTATGACAGTCATCTGTGTTATGCTCTAAAATATTTCTTGTACTTCAAAATAGTTTTCAGATATAGCTGAACATAGTTACTAAACTCGTACTTTTTCATAATAAATGCTTTTCGTTTATATTTAAGCACTTAAAAATAATACTTGATTTTAAAATTGACCTTAGTTTTTAGAGGAAAACATCAAACATATTACAGAAAACAATCTCAGAAATTTCGTATCAATACTTGAATAACTTTTTGAGAAATCATTGTTACGGTCGACAGTTTTCCTCAAAAATATCATTTCTCAGAAAACACATTTAAAGTTTTCATGCAACATAAAATAATGCTTACAGTTCGGTAATAAAACAGCTGTAACTCTATTTGTAATTCACGTCGAGTAAAAAGTGAGACAGTTTTAGAAAGCTGATTAAACAGGCTACAAAATGAAGTCATAATTGTTTTTGATAATTTCATCAAAAATGACTATTTTAAACCAGTCGCAAAAACGCATAAAGAGTTTAAATGTTTGAAGAAGAAAATGCACACGAGAGATAAAAATCAATTGCAGATACAAAAATTGAGCACAGGTCCATGAAAAAACACCGAAAAACGGCTGGATACATAAGAACACGGAAAATTAAAACACATAAAAATCTTAAAAATTAAATACATTAAAGTGTACAAACCAAAATAAAACAGATCATATATTTAAAAGTTGTAAATAATTCGATTTAAGAACACCAGGAGACATATGAAAAATGTCAAGTTCATCAGACAACTTGTTAAAAATTCTATAAAATCTGTACAAAGAGAACTTGTTTACATAGTTAAACTTATGACAATATAACCGACCACTTGCAGCTGAGAGAACAAGACCCAATGTGCTCACATTATAAATGTATTATGTCTGTTTATCATATACTCTTGAAATGTTCGAATTTCAATT
Source organism: Araneus ventricosus (assembly GCA_013235015.1). Classification (NCBI taxonomy): domain Eukaryota; kingdom Metazoa; phylum Arthropoda; class Arachnida; order Araneae; family Araneidae; genus Araneus; species Araneus ventricosus. The sequence goes on from BGPR01039123.1 coordinate 1,170, forward strand.
CCCACGTTCATACTTTTTCAAACTACTACAATTGCATTGTCTGTTTCACTTGGAAAGACTCCTCATGTTCATCTTTCTGCTTTCTTGAAGTCAATATGATTTTATTCTCTTATGCAAACATTTTCCATTTTAACTAGAAGTTTTTACATTGTTTTTACACAGTTTTTCAGTTTGTAATATAATGATTTTATCTTGACACAATTTCACAATTTAATCTAACACCGTAAAGTCAGCTTCATTTCTCTTGCGCAAAAATAAACCAACCAACCGACAATATAACCGCTTAAATTAACATTTACATATCTCTACCGATAATAAAGGAGAATGTCTGTGTGTCTGTGTGTTGATCCTCTACAGGGCAGACCGCTAGACCTTGAGCTACGAGATTTGGCCCAAGCATACTTTGAAGGGTGGGAATGTGCACCTCGGAGCACTTTTTTGAAATTTTAATTAATTAAAAATTATCCGAAATTTCAGCGTTCTTCCTTAATAACTTTCGAAACTATTACAGCAAAAAAATTATATTTATCCCATCGGAAAGTGCAAAACATTACCTTTCGAATGATATGAATGACATTTCCTTACAATGTGCTTTCGAATTTTAATGGATTAAAAAAATACATTTTTTGGCATAATTTACAATATTACTTTTCATTGTTGTAACACAACTCAAACCCTTTTCATTGCTTAAACAAATATTTAACTACATATTTCTCTTTCATTATTGAAAGCTGAGGTATTATCCAAATACATTTTGCTTTCATATTTTATTTCATCAAAACTTTAGTGGAACCTGTTAACCAAATTCTCTGAGATATTGTTTTGCTTACATTAAGGAGACATACGACTCTTAAATGTCGAAAAATAGTGGTAAACTGTCAAATTCGATACATTATATCTCTGAAATAATGCAATTCACGAACTTATATTTTTTCATAGAAAATTATCTGTTCTTTCTCTTAAAGCACACACATTTTGAAACCTTCATATTCGTATGTATTTGTTTGCGATAGTAATAAATATGGGTATAAGTTTTGGAGAAAAAATGAGAAAGTCACCTTGCGCGCAAGATCACGAATAAAATATTAATCTAAATACAATATTTTCGGTATCTAAGTAATACAAACAGTCTGTTTGAAAAACAGAACCACAATATATTAACATTTAAATATCATTTCTATTTTATATACCAATTTAAAATAAAAATGTTAAGAATGGTTAAAATTTCAACTTTTCTAACACCCCAAAAAAACTTCTTTGGAGAAATATATGCAAAATTGCGGTTCAATTTGTAGAACATAGCAAAATACATGTTCGGTAAAAAATTTATGTAAAAATATTCGATAGTTTTTGAGATATCGTGCACGCAATATCAAAAAAACACATTTTGAGATATAGTGCTTTAACAATATGGCCATATTCAATGTTTACGTTGAAGAGCTGATGCATTTTCCTTCATAGCTTTCATAATTATGAGAATTTTTTAAAGCGGATTGTTTTAAATTGTTCAGAAAAGACAGGGAAATATTATATATTTTTTTTCATAAAATTGGAAAATTTTCGAGGTTTAACAGTCGTATGTCCCCTTAAGAAATATATCCTTTCATATGAATAGTTACAGTTGCTATGTTTTCATTCGTTTCTTAGCGTCTTTTATTCTTGCTTACATGTCGCTGGTCATAAAATGCACTGCGTCATTTTAATGTTGAAATCATTTGCATATTTTACAAGAGGAATTAGAAAGTGAAGATAGTGCCGGCAACATGGAATTAGAGGTTGCATGACATGGTCAGTTATTTGACTCCATTAGGAACATTTATGTAGACAATGAACAGAAAAGGTCCAAGGGCATTAATAGAATATGGGTTAAATATCTACCATAATTTGAAGTTTAAAATTACGTTGTTAGAAAACCATGAATATAAAATGATGCATGATTTAATTGAAATCATATTCCCTGCAAACAACTAAGAAATACTAAAGGTACTAAGGTATATACCAATCAATAAGAAATTAAAAATATAAATGCATATAGAATATAAATGTAAGAAAATTAGCGATGAAAATAAATAAATATAGAAAAGTAATGATTTAAAATTAAAGAACAAAGAAAAATAAAGGAAAGAAAATTTGTAGATGTAAGAATCTAATTAAAAAATCTATTAACAATTATTAAAATCATCAATCATTTGAATAAAGAAGAGAATCCAAGATATTCTGAACAATGCTCATAATAGTAATTTTTTGCCAGCCTATTTTCGACTCATTAGGAAATATTTGTATTTTAGACCACCTAAATACAAAAGTAAGTATCCACGTATAAAGCACCCACGATGATCTCATATGAAACGACCTCTGAACAAGACGATCGTGTGACTGATCCGATTATAAAGACGTATACTTGCTTAAAATATTAATTTAAATCAAACGAAGTACAATTTTTGCTCAGCTTTTCGAAAAAATTCTTTGTGATAGTAATTTTTTTATGATATGATTTTAATTTTTTAGACGATTTTATCCTGGTGACTGTAATCTTGTATCTCAGAGGTACACTATCTTAAGTCCAAAATTGCTGATTTTGATGTTTTTACCGTTTTTGCACTATCTCGACCGAATCTTCAGATGCGCAAAAGGGTTGGAGCTATATGTAGAAAAGAATAAAAAATCACTCTCAAAAATTATGAATAAGAGTTTTCTACAGTTTCAAAACTTTAAGGAATTTTATGGAGTGCGATTTGTAATATTTTCCAAGTGAGAAAAAAAATATAAGACACATTTTAGAAAAGTTTTGACAGTTATGTCAGATCATTCAAGAACGCCTTGTCACTGAGAAGGGTAACAGCATTCCATACACATTTAGTTAAAAAATATATATGATATAATACAATCAATTAATTCTAACTGATTGGCACTTATTAAAATCATTGGCACTTAATAAAAAATAATCTAGCATTTTATAAGAAAGAGAAAAGCAAGCAACCTTAATAAAAACAATTATTGTAAAAATTTGAATAGAATCCCTCCTATCAGACTTCATCAAGGGTCACCTGCAGGTAGGTATTCTAAAAATTGGATTTTTTCCTGTAAGAGACTAAGGACTTTCGTCAGGACAGAAAACCTCTTGTGACCCGAAAGACCCACAGTTAAAGAAAGACGAAAGAAGGACTATCCACGAAAAAATCTCTTTTACACATCACAATAAATACGCCAATAATTTAATTTAAAAAAAATATTTAAAGAATAAAAACCTTTAGCCATCGGGCAAAAAAAGCCGTCAAAATAATGAAATATTCACCAAAGAAAAAGTATTCAACTTACCCCAAGCTGAGAACCAAAATCTCCATTAACAGAATAAAACTAACACTTTCCCGCCGGAATTCTCAGCTCTAATCTTGCAAAAGATGACTTGACAGGCAAATCGAAAAAGGAATGGAGAAAATATCCATGTCTTTACTCTATACGGGCAATCAAGTTAGGGCCAACTTTTGGTAGCCAGCACACCATACGAGAAAGCCTATTAAAGGGTTGAACAGAAGAAGTTTACACTTCTGTTTGTATCAAGTGTTTAGAAATTTTTAATGTAATAAATGAGGTTCACATTGACGACTGATTTGGGCATAGAGCCGTCGAATTTGCGTAACGCGTAACAGTCGTGAATGACCAGTCTAAAGCCTTGTTCGGACGACGTGTGGCTTGACCAAACCTCGAGTCGCTCGAGGTTCGTATTCGTAGACTGGGATCGGTGGAATTCAAACAGTCGCTCCTTTCCTACGATGCGTTGCTTTGCAGTTTCTCGGTAGCGCTTGAGTGAACGGATGCACTGACGACATCTGGCCATTCCCCTTTCCTTTGATGTGCGAGCTATTTACAGCCATAACGCGGGATACAACAGAAGCACTTACAAACCCACGAGCCACATCGATTCTTCCTGTTCCGACGATGGGAAATAACGCGAACCGCGGACGGAACTCGAGGAAAGACAGACCGTAGGAACGCAGCTTAACAATCATGAGTTACCTCGTTTCACACAGAGATCATCATGTGTCATCGAGACACCAGTAAGTGATATCCTCTCCAAAATAGAAAACGCACTTCCGACGCATGAGGCGAGTCACAGACGAGGCAGCCGGCGACCTCATAACAGCTAACTTGTTAAATCCTCATTTGGCTGCATAAACGGCTACTAAAATTATGATTCTGTCTGGACCTAACATGTCTGCATCAACTACTAATGCATTTACTTTACTCAATGTTAAAGATCATGTGGATGATTAACTTTCCAACAGGCGTGTCACCAACACCAAAGGTAGTGCATATTTCCTAGATATGCTATTGTAAAATGCGAAATCGTCGCAATTCATTTTTTTACGGTCGAATGCAGACACTATCTTTTGACAAAAATAATAACAGAAATTAATCATTTACCCTTAGGAACATTTAATGAACATATGCATGTCTTGCATTTTCTTTTTTTCAAACTAAGAATTTTCTTGTACGAGAAATAGTTCAATTAGCACAGTGATTCTCAATATGTGGGACGAGCCCCCTGGGGTCGTGGTAACACTAAATGGGGGTCGCGAGCATATCGAAGAGAAAATATTATTAAAAATGATTAATTTAATGAAAGGAAAGTAAAACAAAATACATTCTGACATAATAAAAAACAAAATACACATTTACACTGATATTATACACTTATAAATAGGATTATATCAGTACTGCACAATGCTTTTAATAATTAACTTATCAATACTAAATAAAAAATACATTGTTAATAATTAAAAATACATTGTTATTATTGTGTAAATTTTTATTGTATGATAGGGGGGAGCGATGAAAATTATGGTTGATATTTGGGTCGCAAACACTTAAAGGTTGAGAAGTACTGAATTAGTAATTGGTTAGAGAAGGGTCCAGGTTTCTATATACGAATATCCTATATTCACTTGGCCTATCTCTCGAAAGGCTATGTGTTTGTTAAAATCAACCCAATTTAAGAAGAATTCTTTTAGTCACAGTTGACCTTCCAGCCGTCGCGTCTTCTCTACCTATATAAAAGTCTTTGCACGTTTCCTATACTATTGCAAAATATCGAACTTTAATACAGTAATTACTAAAATTAGTATATTTAGTTGTATTTGGGTAAATTTTAATAAGCACAAGTTTTTTAACAAGAATTATTGAAAAATTAATGGAAACAATGTAAGCATGAAACACAAAAACAATTTAAAAAGTGTAAAAAATTAACTGAATGACGTCAAATCAAAATAAATGAAATCACCACTTTTTTAATTAAAATATTTAAATTTGCACTATAAAACTGTAAAAACAAAATGGAAGTAAAAAACAATTAGAATTTAGATATAAAATCAAGAAAAAAGTTTTATAGTCATTTCATTGTAATGGTCGAGCGTATCTCTGAAATACAAACTGTATATTCGCTAGTCCTATTAATGCCTCGAATTCCAAAAGATGACTAACAGTTCTTCGAAAGGATCTGAAAGAATAGCCAAAGTCATGCTTTCGTAATACCCTCTGTTAAAAGTGATAAAACGAAATTCCTCTCTAGTTTATCTCTCATATACCCACTGGAAGGTTAATTCTGAATAGCTCGTTATTCAGTCATGCATTTATGGTAGAAGTTTTGGTGGCTTCAAGCCTGCTGCTCGCTATGCCAAGATAATGATGATGTAGTTACTGTAAGTAAACCCTGATTAAAAATACTTTATTTCGACTACTTTCCACTGCTTAGACGCATAGCAGTTTTTCTCTCCATGTATTGTGATGCCCGCGAGTTCCATTAATTTGAAGTATTCTATACTTATAAAAGTCAATGTTTGCTTCTGTGCGTGTGTATGTGTGCATCCAGACGAATTTATCGCTCTTCCAGCTATGACATTTGGCACATAGGTAGTCGTAATGGTGAATCAATGCACCTGAAAGCCGGAATTTTAAAATTTAATCTAGAATTTTTTTTATGTTTTGTGTAATTTTGGGTCATTTTTGGCACGTTTACGGCTGTATTATCTTTTATAATGAACGTTGAAAAACAATCAATGCACCAGCGGATAGAACAAACAATGTTTGTTCTAATGAAGTTAGTTTTGGATTTTTAACAAAATTTACTGAATTTTGAGAAATTTTTAAATAATAGCCACTTTTCATTTATATTTTTAACTTTCAATTTTTATTTTCTTGCATCCTTTGTTCTAATAACGCTATCATTTTCAATATTTTTAGGTATAAACCGAAATATTTATCCCTGTTTTAGAACAAGAATGGTTAAAATATCTTTTTTCTCCGATTTTCTATTATTTTTTATTGATCACTTGAAAACATTTTCTCTCGCATATCCGAATCAACAGAGCTTGCGTCCGACCCAAGGTTACTCACAGCTCCCAGAATGCATTTCTACTATCCCATTGGCTGGCGGTATCAAGCGAAAGGCACGTTATACCCTCGATCAATTTATTGCGTCAGCTAATCATAATTACTTCATTTTACTGATCCAAGAATCATTTGATTTATTTGTTTTATAGTCGCGCATATATGCTGATATCTTTAGTTAAAAGAAAATTCCTGCGTTTACTTTAACTAAAAATCGAAGGCGAAATCAATAATATATATATATCATGAAAATCAATCAATGTTGAAATTAAATGGAAAGACTGTATATATATATTTATATATATGTTTTGATTTCGTTTTCAAAACTTTGGGCTTTTTGTATTTAGTTGAAGTCATTACGCCACGGGCAACGCCGTGTGCGTACTGCTAGTTTTAAATAAAATATTAAGTTTGTTGTTACCAAAAGTTTTTAGTTTGATTCCTACTTAATTACTTCAGACTATGAAATATAAACGAACCAAAAGCTGAATAAAGCTCATCTTTAGTAAAGAAAAACAACTTGATATTAATCGGATCTGCACTGATAAATTCCAACAAAAGCTGGTCTTATGCAAGCACACATTAAAACAAGTTTTTAGACATTTTCATGGAAAAGTATATGTTTTTTTTCTTCTTAATGTAGTCGTTTTCCCCGACGAAAAGAAAAAATTAGCTAATACCATGACAAAATACTTAAGAAATTTTAGATGTTATATCTTTTTAAACTCACATGTTTGCTATTAATAAATATGTTTCTTCACTTGCATTGAGTACGTTGTATATAATCATTTTTTATTATTATATCAACGACACGTGTGCGAAATGAGACGATATTTTGTATATTGCTTAACTGTTGCACAAATGTGTATCCAAGCAGAATGTCTGAGTAAAGAACCTTCTGAATTATTAATATGTATCTGTTTTTGAAAATATACGTCTTGCATTTTAAAGAATAATTGTTAATTTAATATTTGAAAGATCTTATTTGCAATCTATGATTTACAGTAAAACAAATAACTCAAGGTATAAAGAAAGAAGATGGGATTTTATTTCAAAGAAAAGAAATGAAAGAAACCGGAGACGGCAGAGGATATAGTCTTGCACAAATACTTTTTAGACATACACGTAGCTTAAATAAATAAGTTTTTCGTAAGTAGAAATATCTTGTTGTGAATTTTCCTTAAGGAAAACACTAAAGGGAAAAATAAAACTGTAAACTGATGGGGAAAAGTAAAACTGTAAACTGATGGGGAAAAGTAAAACTGTAAACTGTAATAAAACCCACCAAAAGGTTACTTTTTTGTCGGAGTGAAACTAATTTTAACCAAAGGGTGTAAGTTGATTATGATCCGGTTCTTAGACATATTTTAATTATCTTTATATATGCTTATGTCGTGCTAGTTTTTGTATGAATAAATAATGAAAAGACAAAATTTTGATATCTTCTTTATGTTAGCGTTCCCTTATTAACGCTGGAGCTCACAATTTTTAATTTTGTCAAGAATATTTTATTAAATATGACAAATGGGATAGTCTGATTATATAAAAATTCATACTTCGGAATTATTTCATCAGTATATTTATTGACTCAAACAACATAAAATATGCCTATTTCTAATGCTTTAGAATTTAGCTATTCTGCATCACTTAGGAAGGACAGCCTGTATAATGCATGTCAACAGCCAAACAGCCAAGCACACAATAAATAGCTGATGTAACGATAACAACTCACTAAATAGACCGGTAAGACCAAAGTTCCTTCCCGCCCATTGTTCAGGTTTTCCTTTTCCTAATAAATCAAGCTTCTGTCTATCCAGAAAATACGGAGCTTCCAGTTTGTGGCCAAACGGATCTATGGCCAGTCTTCTGATACATGGCATCTGCAACATAAAAGCAGCCACACAAGCACCATTCCATTGGATTTGCAAGAGGAGCACGTGACTCTATGGGATTGTCGGAATTCATGGACGGGCGTAAGGTAGTCAACAGTCTTTGTCATACGAGCCACGGTCGTGAATGGGGTAGAGGATGCATTCTTGGAATTGGGATATAAAAGGAAAATTAAATGTATTTACGAAGGATGTAATGAAATCCTCAAACAATGCCAGAAACTATTCTGTAACCAACCATCCAATTGCCGTTCAAGCCCACAATCAAAATTCTTGAAGTTACAATAGCATTTCAACAATTAGACATAACATCATAGCTATTTACAATCCACTATTTTTTTTCTTATGGTCCAATAAATTAGGCTTTCATTACTGAGCTTACTGATTTACTTACACTGAGCGTCGGGTTAGTGGTCTCACAAATCTATGGTCGGACACTTTTGATGTATGGCGGCTTCAGCCCAAATCACGCGCATGCGTGCGCCTTTCCAACGCATTTCTAAGAGCGGCACGTAACTCTGTGGGATAGTCGGAATTTATGAACGCGAGTCGGGTAGTCATCAGTTTTTGTCAGTCGAGTCACGGTCGTGACTGGGATAGGGGATGCATTCGCTGTGTTGGGGATATTGAATATTGAAATGCCTTTGAGCAAACTTGGAGAATGAAAACAGAATACGAGGAAGAATTTTTAAAAGTATGGAAGAATAGATCCTACACACAGGAACAATTCTAGAAGTTTTATCTCTGGTTGAGAAAAAAGTTTACGAACTTTCGTTTCCGACCATTTTAGGGAATGTGGATATCAGTTATTCATTTTAATGTTTCACTGCCACAGAAACATATATTTCTCTACAGCCAATACTTTTCTTCTAGAGAATCAGCAAAACTTACTTTTATAGTGTCTTCTTTAAAAAAGATCCTCATTTTTACAATGTTCTAATTCTATATTTATTGTTATATTGAAGTAGTTTTGTATTGTAATCTAAAAATCCATTTTAATATCCAGAAATGTTCCGAAGAAACATTCAAGGTGAAGAAATTTCTCATCAAAGAACTCGATGGACTATTGCTTCAACGACATGGACCTACCAATCAGGTAGGTTCGATAATAGCTCTTCATCATCCATTATTGCATTTTACCAGAGACAATAAATCCAGCTTTCATTTACCCAGTAATCATCAGGCGACCAGTTAGTGGTTGCACTGATTCATGCCCAGGTTTAGACCCATTTGATTCATGGCGGTTACATCCTGATTGACTACCACGCACGCACATTTCCACTGTATTTGTAAGAGGAGCACGTAAATTTGTGGGACAGTTGGAATTTATGAATGTGCACGGGATAGTCATCAGTTTTTGTCAGTCGAGTCACGTTCGTGACTGGGTTAGGAGATGCATTCGCGGTACTGGCGATATTGAATATTCGAATGCCTTTGGTCGAATTTGGAGGATGGAGAAAAAAAAGTGCAAGAGGAAAGAAGCTTAAAAGTATGCAAAGATATATCTTAAACAAAGGAACACTTTTAGAATGTTTAATTTCTGCTGAAAAAGAAATCTTAGGAACTTTATTTTTCAGGCCTTTTTCAGAAATCTGGATATCAGATATTCATTTTAATGGTTCACTAGCATCGAAACATATATTTCCCCTGATGGCAATACCCCTCTTTAAGGTGATCCACAGATCTTACTTTTAAAATGCCTTCTTTAAGAAGGATCCACATTCTTCGAAATTCTATTGTTATTTTTTTATTATAATTTCTTACCGAGGTCTACCTTGAATATAAATATTAGTAAAATTTGTATTACAGTAGTTATGATCAAATTTGTAAAGAAAGTAAGTCCTATTTATCCACATGCTTCTTTAACGCATTGTTTGTAATATACAAATTAGATGCAAACACCAGGAAAGACAAGTAATGACTGTCCTTATTTTAGACAATTTATAAAGTACGACAAGAGAAAATGTTCCCAACCAATGTCATGTTTCTCCTTTTCAGAATAAATCAGGTTGCTGTCTACCCAAGAACACGGAGCGTCCAGTTTTGGACAGCAAGGATCTATGGCCATCCTTCCGAAACATGACAGCTGCAGCCTAAATGATAACCGTACACGCACCTGTCCGCAGCATTTGAGTCCGTAATACATACCGTTCTAAATGCTGAAATTTATGGACGTGCGTCAGATATTCTTCTGGTGTTCTAGAAAGACTTGGAGGTTTGGAGGGGTGAAAAAATGATAAATAAATCTTAAAAAATAGAATTACTTTTAGAATGTATAATTTACACTCTGATCGGAAGTTTGGAATATGGCCCTTTATGTGTTTTTATCAAAATATGGAAATTAACATTTTTTTTCTTTGGTTCGATATCATGGGTAATTAAAGTTTCTTGATGTAGTTATTTCTTCAAGCAAAATTTCCTTTCGTATTTTTTTAATACAGATATAAAGTCTTTGTTACTCCGTACGATCTCGGAATAACACATGTATGATATTCAGGAATACTGCGTAAATCAGGTATGCTTTAGATGCTGCATATATCTTGAATTTTATAAATATGAAATTTAATTTGTAATCAATTCTGGGTGAAATATTTGATGCACTATTGTTTTTGAATTTCAAGGGCCCAAATTCCATTGCAAAATACTGTTTGGGTTTTCAAATTTATGGCGAGAAATTAATTTAGAAATACTTTTAGAATTTAAATTTATAAATATTTTTCAGTATTCAGTTTTATTAATCAATTAATATTTGGATACAGTTATGTAATAAGTAATCAGCTAACCTTCTTTGAAATGGGGTTAACTACCTGCTCCTGAAGGTATGTAGACTGGTTTGCAGAATTGTACGTTTTGTAATCTAGAACCATCTTTACTCTATGAGAGACGAACCAATAACTAGTTGAAATATCCGTATACAGTAATTAGCAATTGGAAACTAATTGATCTAAAACGTTTGAATGTATGAGTTTGAAAACAATTTTCCAAACAATATCCAAGGGGCTGTGATGTGTTATTACACAATATTTATTTCATTAAACTATGACTAATGAAAGAAGTAATTGTGAAAGGTTTTGATAAACTTAACAAATTCGGAAAAGCCATTTAATTGTTGTTACTGAAACCCAATATTTTCGGTATCGGGTAATTAATATTAATGTAAACATATCACAAAAAATTAATATGTGCGTTTATTATATACAGAGGTCAAGGAAAGCTTTAAAAATCATTAATTCACAAAAGAATGAAAGAAGCAAGGTCTTGTATGCTCAGAAAAGATAGAAACGAAACCGGTCTGTTTTTTCAAACACAAACCAGAATTTTTTGGTAGCATAGTTTGTTATTTCAACCGCTAGATATCTCGGAATTTGGGGGAGCTATGCGTTTTATATTTGAAAAGTAATGATTTACAAATATTCCAAGTGTCGTCATTTGTGATGTTTTTCTCCTTTGGAATGGGACACTAGATTTTTAGAAAATTTTCCTATTTACAACTACACAAAAAGTACAAGAAACACACTTTAAAATTTAATGCAATACGTCGCACTAATAATCCAGAGCTCTTTCAAGCCAAGACGCTCATTGTCATTAAGATATTACAGAGAAGGAGACATTTCCAAGACGTTGGATCGGAAGAGGGGGTCCGATTGCCTTCCACTAAGATCTCTGCGTTTGAGGACATTACTTTTTTTGTCTAAGAATTCATTAAATCCAATGTGCGTCAACAAAAAATAATTGAAATCGTGGATGAGTTGAAGATGCACATCATTCAAGCATTTAGTCTACCGTCAATAACTCCCGATATGTTACGAAACACTGGGTGATAACTCAGTAAAAGTTCTCATTACAAAAAAAGTTGCACACTTCATACTGTATTGATATTGAAAATCTTGTTGAAATATTCATTTTATTTAAATAAATAGTTGTAAATTCTAATTAGTAGTTTTGTAATTATAAGCCAATACTTTTGTATACTTTTAACCTAATCACCCTATACGTTTGAGTAATGCATTTGAATTTTGCCTAGTTAATAGATTTATATAAATTAGATTCGCCTTAAATTCTGTTTGAAATTAAACTGATAAACAGTTAGTTTTTGCAGAAATATTCTTAATAAATTCTTAATGTTAAAATAGTTAAGAGGTATCTATTTAGTTGTAACTAAATAGTTAAGCATATCTGGAATGATTTTCTTTCAAGGGGATTATTGATAATTACCAGAAAAACTCATAAATATTTACGAAATAAGCTTCCTGTTTGCATAAGCAGAAAACAATACGCAAACCTTATTAGAAAAATATTCGGAAAAACATCCTTTCATAACATTCTTCTAACGGCAGTATTAACCCATACCAAACTCATAATCCAGATACAACCCAGGTGTTCAGTCAATTGCTTATTGCGAAAACATGGGACTACCAATCAAACAGGCTTGTCGATAACTCTTTCCCATTCCTTATTGTGTTTTCCCTTTACCAATAAATCAAGCTTTTATTAACCCAGGAAACGCCAAGCGCCCAGTTAGCAATCGTGTAGATCTATGATCACTATTTTGATACATCGCTTTGCCACAAAAACGACGACCACGCACGCAGCTTTTCACCGTATTTGTAACTGGAGCACGTAACTGGTCGTGATAGTCAGAATATATGGACGCGCGTCAGGTAGTCATCAGTTTTTGTCATCCACACCACTGGCGTGACTGGGATAAGGAATGCCACGCGTGGTCGGGTTATTCAATATTCGAATACATTTGGGCAAACTTGGGGTATGGAGAAAGAAAAAAAGAATCAGAGGAAGGATGTTTAAAAGTATGCAAAGTTAGATCTTAAACCTTAGAACTCTTTTAGAATGTTTTATTTGTACTTGAAAAGTAAGCTTAGGAACTATAGTTCCAGGCTTTTTTCGGAAATATGAAAATCGGCAATTCTTTTTTGAAGTTTAGTACCACAGGGACAGATATTTCCCATACGTCAATACCCT
>BGPR01039124.1:0-14425 GCA_013235015.1 Araneus ventricosus
AGGGTATTGACGTATGGGAAATATCTGTCCCTGTGGTACTAAACTTCAAAAAAGAATTGCCGATTTTCATATTTCCGAAAAAAGCCTGGAACTATAGTTCCTAAGCTTACTTTTCAAGTACAAATAAAACATTCTAAAAGAGTTCTAAGGTTTAAGATCTAACTTTGCATACTTTTAAACATCCTTCCTCTGATTCTTTTTTTCTTTCTCCATACCCCAAGTTTGCCCAAATGTATTCGAATATTGAATAACCCGACCACGCGTGGCATTCCTTATCCCAGTCACGCCAGTGGTGTGGATGACAAAAACTGATGACTACCTGACGCGCGTCCATATATTCTGACTATCACGACCAGTTACGTGCTCCAGTTACAAATACGGTGAAAAGCTGCGTGCGTGGTCGTCGTTTTTGTGGCAAAGCGATGTATCAAAATAGTGATCATAGATCTACACGATTGCTAACTGGGCGCTTGGCGTTTCCTGGGTTAATAAAAGCTTGATTTATTGGTAAAGGGAAAACACAATAAGGAATGGGAAAGAGTTATCGACAAGCCTGTTTGATTGGTAGTCCCATGTTTTCGCAATAAGCAATTGACTGAACACCTGGGTTGTATCTGGATTATGAGTTTGGTATGGGTTAATACTGCCGTTAGAAGAATGTTATGAAAGGATGTTTTTCCGAATATTTTTCTAATAAGGTTTGCGTATTGTTTTCTGCTTATGCAAACAGGAAGCTTATTTCGTAAATATTTATGAGTTTTTCTGGTAATTATCAATAATCCCCTTGAAAGAAAATCATTCCAGATATGCTTAACTATTTAGTTACAACTAAATAGATACCTCTTAACTATTTTAACATTAAGAATTTATTAAGAATATTTCTGCAAAAACTAACTGTTTATCAGTTTAATTTCAAACAGAATTTAAGGCGAATCTAATTTATATAAATCTATTAACTAGGCAAAATTCAAATGCATTACTCAAACGTATAGGGTGATTAGGTTAAAAGTATACAAAAGTATTGGCTTATAATTACAAAACTACTAATTAGAATTTACAACTATTTATTTAAATAAAATGAATATTTCAACAAGATTTTCAATATCAATACAGTATGAAGTGTGCAACTTTTTTTGTAATGAGAACTTTTACTGAGTTATCACCCAGTGTTTCGTAACATATCGGGAGTTATTGACGGTAGACTAAATGCTTGAATGATGTGCATCTTCAACTCATCCACGATTTCAATTATTTTTTGTTGACGCACATTGGATTTAATGAATTCTTAGACAAAAAAAGTAATGTCCTCAAACGCAGAGATCTTAGTGGAAGGCAATCGGACCCCCTCTTCCGATCCAACGTCTTGGAAATGTCTCCTTCTCTGTAATATCTTAATGACAATGAGCGTCTTGGCTTGAAAGAGCTCTGGATTATTAGTGCGACGTATTGCATTAAATTTTAAAGTGTGTTTCTTGTACTTTTTGTGTAGTTGTAAATAGGAAAATTTTCTAAAAATCTAGTGTCCCATTCCAAAGGAGAAAAACATCACAAATGACGACACTTGGAATATTTGTAAATCATTACTTTTCAAATATAAAACGCATAGCTCCCCCAAATTCCGAGATATCTAGCGGTTGAAATAACAAACTATGCTACCAAAAAATTCTGGTTTGTGTTTGAAAAAACAGACCGGTTTCGTTTCTATCTTTTCTGAGCATACAAGACCTTGCTTCTTTCATTCTTTTGTGAATTAATGATTTTTAAAGCTTTCCTTGACCTCTGTATATAATAAACGCACATATTAATTTTTTGTGATATGTTTACATTAATATTAATTACCCGATACCGAAAATATTGGGTTTCAGTAACAACAATTAAATGGCTTTTCCGAATTTGTTAAGTTTATCAAAACCTTTCACAATTACTTCTTTCATTAGTCATAGTTTAATGAAATAAATATTGTGTAATAACACATCACAGCCCCTTGGATATTGTTTGGAAAATTGTTTTCAAACTCATACATTCAAACGTTTTAGATCAATTAGTTTCCAATTGCTAATTACTGTATACGGATATTTCAACTAGTTATTGGTTCGTCTCTCATAGAGTAAAGATGGTTCTAGATTACAAAACGTACAATTCTGCAAACCAGTCTACATACCTTCAGGAGCAGGTAGTTAACCCCATTTCAAAGAAGGTTAGCTGATTACTTATTACATAACTGTATCCAAATATTAATTGATTAATAAAACTGAATACTGAAAAATATTTATAAATTTAAATTCTAAAAGTATTTCTAAATTAATTTCTCGCCATAAATTTGAAAACCCAAACAGTATTTTGCAATGGAATTTGGGCCCTTGAAATTCAAAAACAATAGTGCATCAAATATTTCACCCAGAATTGATTACAAATTAAATTTCATATTTATAAAATTCAAGATATATGCAGCATCTAAAGCATACCTGATTTACGCAGTATTCCTGAATATCATACATGTGTTATTCCGAGATCGTACGGAGTAACAAAGACTTTATATCTGTATTAAAAAAATACGAAAGGAAATTTTGCTTGAAGAAATAACTACATCAAGAAACTTTAATTACCCATGATATCGAACCAAAGAAAAAAAATGTTAATTTCCATATTTTGATAAAAACACATAAAGGGCCATATTCCAAACTTCCGATCAGAGTGTAAATTATACATTCTAAAAGTAATTCTATTTTTTAAGATTTATTTATCATTTTTTCACCCCTCCAAACCTCCAAGTCTTTCTAGAACACCAGAAGAATATCTGACGCACGTCCATAAATTTCAGCATTTAGAACGGTATGTATTACGGACTCAAATGCTGCGGACAGGTGCGTGTACGGTTATCATTTAGGCTGCAGCTGTCATGTTTCGGAAGGATGGCCATAGATCCTTGCTGTCCAAAACTGGACGCTCCGTGTTCTTGGGTAGACAGCAACCTGATTTATTCTGAAAAGGAGAAACATGACATTGGTTGGGAACATTTTCTCTTGTCGTACTTTATAAATTGTCTAAAATAAGGACAGTCATTACTTGTCTTTCCTGGTGTTTGCATCTAATTTGTATATTACAAACAATGCGTTAAAGAAGCATGTGGATAAATAGGACTTACTTTCTTTACAAATTTGATCATAACTACTGTAATACAAATTTTACTAATATTTATATTCAAGGTAGACCTCGGTAAGAAATTATAATAAAAAAATAACAATAGAATTTCGAAGAATGTGGATCCTTCTTAAAGAAGGCATTTTAAAAGTAAGATCTGTGGATCACCTTAAAGAGGGGTATTGCCATCAGGGGAAATATATGTTTCGATGCTAGTGAACCATTAAAATGAATATCTGATATCCAGATTTCTGAAAAAGGCCTGAAAAATAAAGTTCCTAAGATTTCTTTTTCAGCAGAAATTAAACATTCTAAAAGTGTTCCTTTGTTTAAGATATATCTTTGCATACTTTTAAGCTTCTTTCCTCTTGCACTTTTTTTTCTCCATCCTCCAAATTCGACCAAAGGCATTCGAATATTCAATATCGCCAGTACCGCGAATGCATCTCCTAACCCAGTCACGAACGTGACTCGACTGACAAAAACTGATGACTATCCCGTGCACATTCATAAATTCCAACTGTCCCACAAATTTACGTGCTCCTCTTACAAATACAGTGGAAATGTGCGTGCGTGGTAGTCAATCAGGATGTAACCGCCATGAATCAAATGGGTCTAAACCTGGGCATGAATCAGTGCAACCACTAACTGGTCGCCTGATGATTACTGGGTAAATGAAAGCTGGATTTATTGTCTCTGGTAAAATGCAATAATGGATGATGAAGAGCTATTATCGAACCTACCTGATTGGTAGGTCCATGTCGTTGAAGCAATAGTCCATCGAGTTCTTTGATGAGAAATTTCTTCACCTTGAATGTTTCTTCGGAACATTTCTGGATATTAAAATGGATTTTTAGATTACAATACAAAACTACTTCAATATAACAATAAATATAGAATTAGAACATTGTAAAAATGAGGATCTTTTTTAAAGAAGACACTATAAAAGTAAGTTTTGCTGATTCTCTAGAAGAAAAGTATTGGCTGTAGAGAAATATATGTTTCTGTGGCAGTGAAACATTAAAATGAATAACTGATATCCACATTCCCTAAAATGGTCGGAAACGAAAGTTCGTAAACTTTTTTCTCAACCAGAGATAAAACTTCTAGAATTGTTCCTGTGTGTAGGATCTATTCTTCCATACTTTTAAAAATTCTTCCTCGTATTCTGTTTTCATTCTCCAAGTTTGCTCAAAGGCATTTCAATATTCAATATCCCCAACACAGCGAATGCATCCCCTATCCCAGTCACGACCGTGACTCGACTGACAAAAACTGATGACTACCCGACTCGCGTTCATAAATTCCGACTATCCCACAGAGTTACGTGCCGCTCTTAGAAATGCGTTGGAAAGGCGCACGCATGCGCGTGATTTGGGCTGAAGCCGCCATACATCAAAAGTGTCCGACCATAGATTTGTGAGACCACTAACCCGACGCTCAGTGTAAGTAAATCAGTAAGCTCAGTAATGAAAGCCTAATTTATTGGACCATAAGAAAAAAAATAGTGGATTGTAAATAGCTATGATGTTATGTCTAATTGTTGAAATGCTATTGTAACTTCAAGAATTTTGATTGTGGGCTTGAACGGCAATTGGATGGTTGGTTACAGAATAGTTTCTGGCATTGTTTGAGGATTTCATTACATCCTTCGTAAATACATTTAATTTTCCTTTTATATCCCAATTCCAAGAATGCATCCTCTACCCCATTCACGACCGTGGCTCGTATGACAAAGACTGTTGACTACCTTACGCCCGTCCATGAATTCCGACAATCCCATAGAGTCACGTGCTCCTCTTGCAAATCCAATGGAATGGTGCTTGTGTGGCTGCTTTTATGTTGCAGATGCCATGTATCAGAAGACTGGCCATAGATCCGTTTGGCCACAAACTGGAAGCTCCGTATTTTCTGGATAGACAGAAGCTTGATTTATTAGGAAAAGGAAAACCTGAACAATGGGCGGGAAGGAACTTTGGTCTTACCGGTCTATTTAGTGAGTTGTTATCGTTACATCAGCTATTTATTGTGTGCTTGGCTGTTTGGCTGTTGACATGCATTATACAGGCTGTCCTTCCTAAGTGATGCAGAATAGCTAAATTCTAAAGCATTAGAAATAGGCATATTTTATGTTGTTTGAGTCAATAAATATACTGATGAAATAATTCCGAAGTATGAATTTTTATATAATCAGACTATCCCATTTGTCATATTTAATAAAATATTCTTGACAAAATTAAAAATTGTGAGCTCCAGCGTTAATAAGGGAACGCTAACATAAAGAAGATATCAAAATTTTGTCTTTTCATTATTTATTCATACAAAAACTAGCACGACATAAGCATATATAAAGATAATTAAAATATGTCTAAGAACCGGATCATAATCAACTTACACCCTTTGGTTAAAATTAGTTTCACTCCGACAAAAAAGTAACCTTTTGGTGGGTTTTATTACAGTTTACAGTTTTACTTTTCCCCATCAGTTTACAGTTTTACTTTTCCCCATCAGTTTACAGTTTTATTTTTCCCTTTAGTGTTTTCCTTAAGGAAAATTCACAACAAGATATTTCTACTTACGAAAAACTTATTTATTTAAGCTACGTGTATGTCTAAAAAGTATTTGTGCAAGACTATATCCTCTGCCGTCTCCGGTTTCTTTCATTTCTTTTCTTTGAAATAAAATCCCATCTTCTTTCTTTATACCTTGAGTTATTTGTTTTACTGTAAATCATAGATTGCAAATAAGATCTTTCAAATATTAAATTAACAATTATTCTTTAAAATGCAAGACGTATATTTTCAAAAACAGATACATATTAATAATTCAGAAGGTTCTTTACTCAGACATTCTGCTTGGATACACATTTGTGCAACAGTTAAGCAATATACAAAATATCGTCTCATTTCGCACACGTGTCGTTGATATAATAATAAAAAATGATTATATACAACGTACTCAATGCAAGTGAAGAAACATATTTATTAATAGCAAACATGTGAGTTTAAAAAGATATAACATCTAAAATTTCTTAAGTATTTTGTCATGGTATTAGCTAATTTTTTCTTTTCGTCGGGGAAAACGACTACATTAAGAAGAAAAAAAACATATACTTTTCCATGAAAATGTCTAAAAACTTGTTTTAATGTGTGCTTGCATAAGACCAGCTTTTGTTGGAATTTATCAGTGCAGATCCGATTAATATCAAGTTGTTTTTCTTTACTAAAGATGAGCTTTATTCAGCTTTTGGTTCGTTTATATTTCATAGTCTGAAGTAATTAAGTAGGAATCAAACTAAAAACTTTTGGTAACAACAAACTTAATATTTTATTTAAAACTAGCAGTACGCACACGGCGTTGCCCGTGGCGTAATGACTTCAACTAAATACAAAAAGCCCAAAGTTTTGAAAACGAAATCAAAACATATATATAAATATATATATACAGTCTTTCCATTTAATTTCAACATTGATTGATTTTCATGATATATATATATTATTGATTTCGCCTTCGATTTTTAGTTAAAGTAAACGCAGGAATTTTCTTTTAACTAAAGATATCAGCATATATGCGCGACTATAAAACAAATAAATCAAATGATTCTTGGATCAGTAAAATGAAGTAATTATGATTAGCTGACGCAATAAATTGATCGAGGGTATAACGTGCCTTTCGCTTGATACCGCCAGCCAATGGGATAGTAGAAATGCATTCTGGGAGCTGTGAGTAACCTTGGGTCGGACGCAAGCTCTGTTGATTCGGATATGCGAGAGAAAATGTTTTCAAGTGATCAATAAAAAATAATAGAAAATCGGAGAAAAAAGATATTTTAACCATTCTTGTTCTAAAACAGGGATAAATATTTCGGTTTATACCTAAAAATATTGAAAATGATAGCGTTATTAGAACAAAGGATGCAAGAAAATAAAAATTGAAAGTTAAAAATATAAATGAAAAGTGGCTATTATTTAAAAATTTCTCAAAATTCAGTAAATTTTGTTAAAAATCCAAAACTAACTTCATTAGAACAAACATTGTTTGTTCTATCCGCTGGTGCATTGATTGTTTTTCAACGTTCATTATAAAAGATAATACAGCCGTAAACGTGCCAAAAATGACCCAAAATTACACAAAACATAAAAAAAATTCTAGATTAAATTTTAAAATTCCGGCTTTCAGGTGCATTGATTCACCATTACGACTACCTATGTGCCAAATGTCATAGCTGGAAGAGCGATAAATTCGTCTGGATGCACACATACACACGCACAGAAGCAAACATTGACTTTTATAAGTATAGAATACTTCAAATTAATGGAACTCGCGGGCATCACAATACATGGAGAGAAAAACTGCTATGCGTCTAAGCAGTGGAAAGTAGTCGAAATAAAGTATTTTTAATCAGGGTTTACTTACAGTAACTACATCATCATTATCTTGGCATAGCGAGCAGCAGGCTTGAAGCCACCAAAACTTCTACCATAAATGCATGACTGAATAACGAGCTATTCAGAATTAACCTTCCAGTGGGTATATGAGAGATAAACTAGAGAGGAATTTCGTTTTATCACTTTTAACAGAGGGTATTACGAAAGCATGACTTTGGCTATTCTTTCAGATCCTTTCGAAGAACTGTTAGTCATCTTTTGGAATTCGAGGCATTAATAGGACTAGCGAATATACAGTTTGTATTTCAGAGATACGCTCGACCATTACAATGAAATGACTATAAAACTTTTTTCTTGATTTTATATCTAAATTCTAATTGTTTTTTACTTCCATTTTGTTTTTACAGTTTTATAGTGCAAATTTAAATATTTTAATTAAAAAAGTGGTGATTTCATTTATTTTGATTTGACGTCATTCAGTTAATTTTTTACACTTTTTAAATTGTTTTTGTGTTTCATGCTTACATTGTTTCCATTAATTTTTCAATAATTCTTGTTAAAAAACTTGTGCTTATTAAAATTTACCCAAATACAACTAAATATACTAATTTTAGTAATTACTGTATTAAAGTTCGATATTTTGCAATAGTATAGGAAACGTGCAAAGACTTTTATATAGGTAGAGAAGACGCGACGGCTGGAAGGTCAACTGTGACTAAAAGAATTCTTCTTAAATTGGGTTGATTTTAACAAACACATAGCCTTTCGAGAGATAGGCCAAGTGAATATAGGATATTCGTATATAGAAACCTGGACCCTTCTCTAACCAATTACTAATTCAGTACTTCTCAACCTTTAAGTGTTTGCGACCCAAATATCAACCATAATTTTCATCGCTCCCCCCTATCATACAATAAAAATTTACACAATAATAACAATGTATTTTTAATTATTAACAATGTATTTTTTATTTAGTATTGATAAGTTAATTATTAAAAGCATTGTGCAGTACTGATATAATCCTATTTATAAGTGTATAATATCAGTGTAAATGTGTATTTTGTTTTTTATTATGTCAGAATGTATTTTGTTTTACTTTCCTTTCATTAAATTAATCATTTTTAATAATATTTTCTCTTCGATATGCTCGCGACCCCCATTTAGTGTTACCACGACCCCAGGGGGCTCGTCCCACATATTGAGAATCACTGTGCTAATTGAACTATTTCTCGTACAAGAAAATTCTTAGTTTGAAAAAAAGAAAATGCAAGACATGCATATGTTCATTAAATGTTCCTAAGGGTAAATGATTAATTTCTGTTATTATTTTTGTCAAAAGATAGTGTCTGCATTCGACCGTAAAAAAATGAATTGCGACGATTTCGCATTTTACAATAGCATATCTAGGAAATATGCACTACCTTTGGTGTTGGTGACACGCCTGTTGGAAAGTTAATCATCCACATGATCTTTAACATTGAGTAAAGTAAATGCATTAGTAGTTGATGCAGACATGTTAGGTCCAGACAGAATCATAATTTTAGTAGCCGTTTATGCAGCCAAATGAGGATTTAACAAGTTAGCTGTTATGAGGTCGCCGGCTGCCTCGTCTGTGACTCGCCTCATGCGTCGGAAGTGCGTTTTCTATTTTGGAGAGGATATCACTTACTGGTGTCTCGATGACACATGATGATCTCTGTGTGAAACGAGGTAACTCATGATTGTTAAGCTGCGTTCCTACGGTCTGTCTTTCCTCGAGTTCCGTCCGCGGTTCGCGTTATTTCCCATCGTCGGAACAGGAAGAATCGATGTGGCTCGTGGGTTTGTAAGTGCTTCTGTTGTATCCCGCGTTATGGCTGTAAATAGCTCGCACATCAAAGGAAAGGGGAATGGCCAGATGTCGTCAGTGCATCCGTTCACTCAAGCGCTACCGAGAAACTGCAAAGCAACGCATCGTAGGAAAGGAGCGACTGTTTGAATTCCACCGATCCCAGTCTACGAATACGAACCTCGAGCGACTCGAGGTTTGGTCAAGCCACACGTCGTCCGAACAAGGCTTTAGACTGGTCATTCACGACTGTTACGCGTTACGCAAATTCGACGGCTCTATGCCCAAATCAGTCGTCAATGTGAACCTCATTTATTACATTAAAAATTTCTAAACACTTGATACAAACAGAAGTGTAAACTTCTTCTGTTCAACCCTTTAATAGGCTTTCTCGTATGGTGTGCTGGCTACCAAAAGTTGGCCCTAACTTGATTGCCCGTATAGAGTAAAGACATGGATATTTTCTCCATTCCTTTTTCGATTTGCCTGTCAAGTCATCTTTTGCAAGATTAGAGCTGAGAATTCCGGCGGGAAAGTGTTAGTTTTATTCTGTTAATGGAGATTTTGGTTCTCAGCTTGGGGTAAGTTGAATACTTTTTCTTTGGTGAATATTTCATTATTTTGACGGCTTTTTTTGCCCGATGGCTAAAGGTTTTTATTCTTTAAATATTTTTTTTAAATTAAATTATTGGCGTATTTATTGTGATGTGTAAAAGAGATTTTTTCGTGGATAGTCCTTCTTTCGTCTTTCTTTAACTGTGGGTCTTTCGGGTCACAAGAGGTTTTCTGTCCTGACGAAAGTCCTTAGTCTCTTACAGGAAAAAATCCAATTTTTAGAATACCTACCTGCAGGTGACCCTTGATGAAGTCTGATAGGAGGGATTCTATTCAAATTTTTACAATAATTGTTTTTATTAAGGTTGCTTGCTTTTCTCTTTCTTATAAAATGCTAGATTATTTTTTATTAAGTGCCAATGATTTTAATAAGTGCCAATCAGTTAGAATTAATTGATTGTATTATATCATATATATTTTTTAACTAAATGTGTATGGAATGCTGTTACCCTTCTCAGTGACAAGGCGTTCTTGAATGATCTGACATAACTGTCAAAACTTTTCTAAAATGTGTCTTATATTTTTTTTCTCACTTGGAAAATATTACAAATCGCACTCCATAAAATTCCTTAAAGTTTTGAAACTGTAGAAAACTCTTATTCATAATTTTTGAGAGTGATTTTTTATTCTTTTCTACATATAGCTCCAACCCTTTTGCGCATCTGAAGATTCGGTCGAGATAGTGCAAAAACGGTAAAAACATCAAAATCAGCAATTTTGGACTTAAGATAGTGTACCTCTGAGATACAAGATTACAGTCACCAGGATAAAATCGTCTAAAAAATTAAAATCATATCATAAAAAAATTACTATCACAAAGAATTTTTTCGAAAAGCTGAGCAAAAATTGTACTTCGTTTGATTTAAATTAATATTTTAAGCAAGTATACGTCTTTATAATCGGATCAGTCACACGATCGTCTTGTTCAGAGGTCGTTTCATATGAGATCATCGTGGGTGCTTTATACGTGGATACTTACTTTTGTATTTAGGTGGTCTAAAATACAAATATTTCCTAATGAGTCGAAAATAGGCTGGCAAAAAATTACTATTATGAGCATTGTTCAGAATATCTTGGATTCTCTTCTTTATTCAAATGATTGATGATTTTAATAATTGTTAATAGATTTTTTAATTAGATTCTTACATCTACAAATTTTCTTTCCTTTATTTTTCTTTGTTCTTTAATTTTAAATCATTACTTTTCTATATTTATTTATTTTCATCGCTAATTTTCTTACATTTATATTCTATATGCATTTATATTTTTAATTTCTTATTGATTGGTATATACCTTAGTACCTTTAGTATTTCTTAGTTGTTTGCAGGGAATATGATTTCAATTAAATCATGCATCATTTTATATTCATGGTTTTCTAACAACGTAATTTTAAACTTCAAATTATGGTAGATATTTAACCCATATTCTATTAATGCCCTTGGACCTTTTCTGTTCATTGTCTACATAAATGTTCCTAATGGAGTCAAATAACTGACCATGTCATGCAACCTCTAATTCCATGTTGCCGGCACTATCTTCACTTTCTAATTCCTCTTGTAAAATATGCAAATGATTTCAACATTAAAATGACGCAGTGCATTTTATGACCAGCGACATGTAAGCAAGAATAAAAGACGCTAAGAAACGAATGAAAACATAGCAACTGTAACTATTCATATGAAAGGATATATTTCTTAAGGGGACATACGACTGTTAAACCTCGAAAATTTTCCAATTTTATGAAAAAAAATATATAATATTTCCCTGTCTTTTCTGAACAATTTAAAACAATCCGCTTTAAAAAATTCTCATAATTATGAAAGCTATGAAGGAAAATGCATCAGCTCTTCAACGTAAACATTGAATATGGCCATATTGTTAAAGCACTATATCTCAAAATGTGTTTTTTTGATATTGCGTGCACGATATCTCAAAAACTATCGAATATTTTTACATAAATTTTTTACCGAACATGTATTTTGCTATGTTCTACAAATTGAACCGCAATTTTGCATATATTTCTCCAAAGAAGTTTTTTTGGGGTGTTAGAAAAGTTGAAATTTTAACCATTCTTAACATTTTTATTTTAAATTGGTATATAAAATAGAAATGATATTTAAATGTTAATATATTGTGGTTCTGTTTTTCAAACAGACTGTTTGTATTACTTAGATACCGAAAATATTGTATTTAGATTAATATTTTATTCGTGATCTTGCGCGCAAGGTGACTTTCTCATTTTTTCTCCAAAACTTATACCCATATTTATTACTATCGCAAACAAATACATACGAATATGAAGGTTTCAAAATGTGTGTGCTTTAAGAGAAAGAACAGATAATTTTCTATGAAAAAATATAAGTTCGTGAATTGCATTATTTCAGAGATATAATGTATCGAATTTGACAGTTTACCACTATTTTTCGACATTTAAGAGTCGTATGTCTCCTTAATGTAAGCAAAACAATATCTCAGAGAATTTGGTTAACAGGTTCCACTAAAGTTTTGATGAAATAAAATATGAAAGCAAAATGTATTTGGATAATACCTCAGCTTTCAATAATGAAAGAGAAATATGTAGTTAAATATTTGTTTAAGCAATGAAAAGGGTTTGAGTTGTGTTACAACAATGAAAAGTAATATTGTAAATTATGCCAAAAAATGTATTTTTTTAATCCATTAAAATTCGAAAGCACATTGTAAGGAAATGTCATTCATATCATTCGAAAGGTAATGTTTTGCACTTTCCGATGGGATAAATATAATTTTTTTGCTGTAATAGTTTCGAAAGTTATTAAGGAAGAACGCTGAAATTTCGGATAATTTTTAATTAATTAAAATTTCAAAAAAGTGCTCCGAGGTGCACATTCCCACCCTTCAAAGTATGCTTGGGCCAAATCTCGTAGCTCAAGGTCTAGCGGTCTGCCCTGTAGAGGATCAACACACAGACACACAGACATTCTCCTTTATTATCGGTAGAGATATGTAAATGTTAATTTAAGCGGTTATATTGTCGGTTGGTTGGTTTATTTTTGCGCAAGAGAAATGAAGCTGACTTTACGGTGTTAGATTAAATTGTGAAATTGTGTCAAGATAAAATCATTATATTACAAACTGAAAAACTGTGTAAAAACAATGTAAAAACTTCTAGTTAAAATGGAAAATGTTTGCATAAGAGAATAAAATCATATTGACTTCAAGAAAGCAGAAAGATGAACATGAGGAGTCTTTCCAAGTGAAACAGACAATGCAATTGTAGTAGTTTGAAAAAGTATGAACGTGGGAATTGAAATTCGAACATTTCAAGAGTATATGATAAACAGACATAATACATTTATAATGTGAGCACATTGGGTCTTGTTCTCTCAGCTGCAAGTGGTCGGTTATATTGTCATAAGTTTAACTATGTAAACAAGTTCTCTTTGTACAGATTTTATAGAATTTTTAACAAGTTGTCTGATGAACTTGACATTTTTCATATGTCTCCTGGTGTTCTTAAATCGAATTATTTACAACTTTTAAATATATGATCTGTTTTATTTTGGTTTGTACACTTTAATGTATTTAATTTTTAAGATTTTTATGTGTTTTAATTTTCCGTGTTCTTATGTATCCAGCCGTTTTTCGGTGTTTTTTCATGGACCTGTGCTCAATTTTTGTATCTGCAATTGATTTTTATCTCTCGTGTGCATTTTCTTCTTCAAACATTTAAACTCTTTATGCGTTTTTGCGACTGGTTTAAAATAGTCATTTTTGATGAAATTATCAAAAACAATTATGACTTCATTTTGTAGCCTGTTTAATCAGCTTTCTAAAACTGTCTCACTTTTTACTCGACGTGAATTACAAATAGAGTTACAGCTGTTTTATTACCGAACTGTAAGCATTATTTTATGTTGCATGAAAACTTTAAATGTGTTTTCTGAGAAATGATATTTTTGAGGAAAACTGTCGACCGTAACAATGATTTCTCAAAAAGTTATTCAAGTATTGATACGAAATTTCTGAGATTGTTTTCTGTAATATGTTTGATGTTTTCCTCTAAAAACTAAGGTCAATTTTAAAATCAAGTATTATTTTTAAGTGCTTAAATATAAACGAAAAGCATTTATTATGAAAAAGTACGAGTTTAGTAACTATGTTCAGCTATATCTGAAAACTATTTTGAAGTACAAGAAATATTTTAGAGCATAACACAGATGACTGTCATAAAAATATACTCCTACAAGGATTTATGCATATTTAGAATATGATTTTGTCTATTGCTGTTAGTGTAAGGCAAATATTTTAGTCAGTTTTCTTCAAATTTCTCAGTTTTTTAAAAAATATATTATTTTGAAAGCCTAATTTTACGATATTTTCATAGTTTTAAAACATATGCAGTTGAAAACTAACATTAAATATATATATAAGTTATTTTTCCAAAAAATGTCTCCGAACACAGTCGGATACC
>BGPR01039125.1:0-14424 GCA_013235015.1 Araneus ventricosus
GAAAAAGCAAAATCTTTTAACTGTAAGATAATTTAGGATTTCAGTGCTGTTTAAATTCTTATTAATTATACAAAACCGAATGTTCTGTAACGTTCGTGAATGATGCTCTATTTTTAATTAATTTTTCAAATTTTTAACAGGACAGATTTAACCTAATTTGTCGTAATAACTTGATTACCGTGTTGTGACTTGAGTAAGGAAAATTAAATCTGACGTCGGAGATAAAATACCCTTACGTTTATGTTGTTGTTCGGCGACTTTGCAATGTTAGTTGGCTGTGATCCAGGGGTGTAGTGGAGCCGGAACGCCGTTCGGGCACTGCTTTTTTTTACTTTCTTGTATACGAAGTATACAAAGAGAAAGTATTGTAATCGTCAAAAAATTCGATCTCGAGATTTTGACGAATCTCCACGTTTTAGACCTCCCTGAGTCCGAAAAACACAATTTTGGAATTATGTCTGTATGTCTGTGAACACGATAACTGGAAAACTATTAGAGCTACGGGGATGAAATTTGGTATGTGGTGTTTAAACATAATTTGTAGGTTTCCATCGAATTTTGGACAAACTCCGTCAATGGGAAGTCGGTCTGTCTGTATGTCCGAAATCATGTGAACACTATAACTTAAAAACTTGAATAGCTAGATGGATAAAATTTGGTACACAGTTTTAACGTCATAAATGTAGGTCCGTAAAAAATGTTGGGCCAAATCCGTCAAAGGGTTGACTGTCTGTCGGTCTGTATAATTTACTATTGAATCCAATCCTTTATCTCCATGCGCATGCGTACTGGAAGCAATCTTCTGTGCACGCTAAAGGAGCGAATTACGTCAATTTGTCCTTGAGACGGCAAGAGTGAAACCTAGCAGTGTGCGATTCTTTTCCTAGATATTTTTCAATCACTATAATGAAAAACCTTCTGATAGTCATTGGATTCTGGTAGTAGTAGTAGTAGTAGGTTTGAATTTTTTTAGCCACGCGGGGGAAGGAGAAACGGCACCTTTTTGGGGAAGTATACGAGAAAGTTGAGGGGAGAACACTCCCGCTGGTTTACGAGAAATATCCCACCGGGGGCACCACTAGCACACGGATGAAAGGCCGCCGGATAAGTAAGCGGTTTCTCGCTTCCCTGGTGAGTATATTAATGGTAGGGAGCTGGGTCCCCCCCACCAGTGATAGTATGTACCTCCTTGAGGGGTCGGGCCGTGGCCGGTGAAGGCTACGTGGACTCCGGCCTCAGTACTCGAGCTATTGAAGCGGCTGTCATTCAGCTTTCCCGGGTGCTGCGACAGGGCGGAGTGATTCTGGTTTCGAGAAACCAGATTCTGAAAACGTCCTTAAGAAAGCGCGATTTTTGTCAGCGAGGTTAGAGCGTTCTCGTACTGCTTTTAGAGCTTCCCGACACTACTTATTTTGCGACTACACCCCTGGATATGATCACGTCAGCCGGATGTCTTTTTATTGCTGTACTGGTATCATAAGTTACAAGTTTTTCCGGAATTTATGCTAATGATTTCATAGTCTTCATCCCACAACCCTGCGATTGGTTATTGCCTTGGTTGGTGTTCAGGGCCACCGAGAGCCGAGACAGGCCCCGGGGCAGAGTACTGGCATATCAGCCCCCTACACCAGGGATGGCGAACCAATGGCACGCGACACAATATTTTGGGCACGCCACAGATCACAAAGTTCACTATGAAGTATTGACAGTACTATTTGACGGCACGTCTATGACCTCATTAAACATTTTTTTTAGAAAAAATGGCACGTTGATGCATAAAGGTTCGCCACCCCTGCCCTACACACTCAACACTTCCCCAATAACCTCTCCATGCCCTCAAGATAATAAATACTAGGCTGTAACGAATAGCACATCCTTGTCTTCTGGATGATTTATTTATATTGCCCAAAATGTTCTCCGTTAGCCACTATACACATTTGCACTCTGGACTGGATTTCTCGCTGCACACTGTGCAACATGGCAGGTGTTACGGAGGCACAAGCATCAGTAATGCGTCATCGAAGATCCTGCAATGTTGACGGAGGGGTCGCATATACCTGCCCTTTTATATATACATATACCTTCCCCATAAGAAGTCCAATGGGGTCAGGTGAGCGCGGGGGCCTTTCTACGAAACCACCATACCCGATTACTTAATTCTGGAATGTCTCCATTAGGTATTGCTTAACGTTTGAAATCTTATGCGGAGGGGCGCCATCATGTTGGAACCATACATTTCGGAGTTGGTGCAACGGTAGATTCTCAACAAAGTCGGTTATTACATCCTGCAGAAGCTCCACCGTTGCCCCGTTAGCCTAGATATTTTTCAATCACTATAATGAAAAACCTTCTGATAGTCATTGGATTCTGGGTTACAGTAGGTTCGAATTTTTTTATCCACGGTGGGGGAAGGGAAACAGCATCTTTTTGGGAAAGTATACGAGAAAGTTTAGGGTAGACCACTCCCTCTGGTTATAGTAGTAGTCTCTGGTGAACAGGTATGATGTTCCATCCTCATTTGTATAATACATGAAATCCATGTGATTTTTATACCAGGCATGGTTGAGTTGGGCTGTGTGTTTGGAGAGATGATTTTGCAAGATCAGCAGAAAGTTCTCAAGGCTTGTAGAGACAGTCAGTAAAACACGCAACCGGTGGGGACAGAAACATGGTCCTCACGTTTGCCCTGCGCCACAACACAGGCTGGTATTTAGTCCGTAAGGTGGTCTTTTCTCGCTTCGTTCGCGTTTCACGACGCCATAGTTTTGAAAATCACAATCAAACAAATGTTCACTTTTTACATTCTGTATTGTGTATTAATGTGCGCAAGGTATCTTTTCGTACTAAATCGAGAGTGCTCTACAACTTTCTAATTGACTTTTTTCTCGTAACTTTCACAGTTTACGGGATAGGACCGCTAATTCCAAAATTTGTCGAGAGATGGCGTTGTAAGTTGTCTCATCGAATAGCGCATAGCCTTTTTACTATACTTAGACACCAGCTTTATGGTCTAAGCTGTCACCGTTGAGAAGTTGAGGGGGTGTAACGGATATAAGTGGGAATCCTCTATATTCTTCTTCACTTCTACTTACCACCCATTAAAACATTTCTCTTTTTCTTTAACCCTTCAACTGTGGGTACTTTCTTATATATGCGGTTTATAAACCACACCCACAGTTAAAGGGTTAAAAGTTATTTAACCTGATAATGCTTACTCTCCCCCTTAAAATTCAATAAATGTTAGGAGATTTTTTGATAATAAGTGCATTGAAATGTAATTCTGCAATATTCTTTGTTAAATATGTATTTTAAAAAATATTATCCTGAATTTATTCGGCCGAATATCTGTTTAGCATTCGGCAAGATTGCTCTTGCATCATAATTGCAGACTTATAAAGTTATTAAATACATTTACGTACTATGTAACTTAAAACTGAGTAAATGTTATGAGATTTTTTTGGATAAAAAATGCAATGAAATATAATTCTGAAATATTTTTTGTTTTATTATTTGATAGTGTATTTAAAAAAATTATTATTTTGAAAATATTCAGCCTAATATCTGCTTAGTATTCGGCCAGCCGAATGTTTGGCAAAAGGACCGAATACCGAATAGTTGCCGAATATTCGTTATATCCCTAATAAGTACTAATTACCTAATTATAGTGAATAAAACTTGAATATTTAATTAACCTTTAACTTGGTCCAGTAATCTATTAATTTCTCTCTCCTTCACCTTCTCTTAGCCCACTCCATATATATTCACTGTCCACTCCACTCTGTCTCACTCTATATAGTTCCTCCTTATACCATTCAGAGGAAATAAATCTAAAAATCTAGTTCAACTTATACCAGGTCCATTTTTTATGGATAAAAATAAAATACTCCTGAAAGTAAGAAATATGTATTTTTCTTTATCCTGGGCCGGCAGGCCCCAGGGACTTTGCTCCTCCCCCTCTCGGCGGGCCTATAGGTGTTAACCTGGTCATCTGACTATGGTTGAAAACGCCGAGGCCCACCTGTAATAAATCTCATGTAGGTTGAAAGTGGGACAAAACCTTAAAAAAAAAAAAAAAAAAAATTGCCTTCACATTTGACATCCTCGACAGATGTGGCTGCATAAATGTAATGTTTTATCAAGCACTAGCTGTACGCGCACGGCGTTGCCCGTGGAATCAGGGCTTCAAAAAAGTGGGTGAAAAAAAGTGCCCACAATGGCACGAAAAAGTTTTGAAAAATAAATCAAAACAAAAAATACACATTATTGATATTTCCGCTTATTTTTCTTTGCGAATGACGTCACCTGCCGCGAAGAAGGTCACGTTGCAACAATGCATTGTGGGATGGTCCGGAGAAGCCCTCGCTGTTAAATCTCGCTACGAAAAAACTGTTTGAACCGATCAGGGAAAAATTAATTTATAAAAAAGTAAAAACGATATTTTAATAGTTCTTGTTTTAAATCCGACATAAACGTTCCATTTGTAGGCTGAAAAAAAAATGAAAATTATAGAGATGTTAGAACGTCAGATGTGATAATTTAAAGAAATCTTTATTAAAAATTACCATAAAAGTGACTATTTTTCAAAATTCAGTAAATTATGTTAGAAATTCAAAATTAACTTCATTAGAACGGAAATCGCGTGCTCTTTCCGATGGTGTATCTACTTTTGTCGTACAGTTATCCGAAACCATGCTATTGAGAAATTAGTGCGAAAAATCACCCAAAACAACACAAAACATTAAATAAAAAATTTTCTAGATTAAATTTTAAAATTTCGGCTTCGAGGTGCATTGAGTCACCATTAAGACTACCTGTGTGCCAAATTTCAAGCTTGTAAGTGCTATAGATTCGTCTGGACATCGCACGCAGACACACGCACAAACATTGCCTTTTATAAGTATAGATAACATTTATATTTAAAATCAAACGCACATTATCATAGCGTGTTTAAGACTACTCTGGTTGTGTTGTTAAGAAACTCCGCTTTAAGATCGGTAAAGCGCTGGTTGCATAACCGGCTTCCTTTACGTTCGGACATGTATGCTGCATGGTAAATAATTATCTGACATTGCAGATAAAATGTTTTTATGATAGTACAGAGAGTGGCATACAATCCTCAGTTTTGACCATCATTTTCAAAAGCCTTCAGGTAATTGCGTATAAAGAACGTAAACCTAATTCATCAAAGCAATTAGTGATGAATTCAATTCTTAATTCATCAAAGCAATCAGTGAACAAGTCGATTTAAAATACCGGTAATTTATGCTTTATTGTGCAATTATTTGCTAGTACATTTTTTTACAGTAGTTCTATAAAGTGAATTAATAATATGGTTTTATAGCGCAAGAGCCATCATAAACAAATGTTACATGCTAGACTAATGTAAAAACTTTAAAGCATTTTTCATATATCCAAGAAGATAAGAAAGACAGCCCCCCAGCCACAACTACTGGACAGATTTCGATCATTTTTATTTCTTATGGAAACTTATGACGCCTAGATAGGGGAGACCGGGGTTAGTTGTTACTCGCGGCAAGTTGTTATATTCGAATTTTAAAATAACCATCGGAAGAAACTCACTTAGCCCTCATTCGTATGTCTTCCTCACCGAACATTGGAGTGCCTGCAGTTAATAGCAGAGAGAATTCTTCTGATAATGTTGATTTTGTGCCTGTTAATAATTTTCGTTTTAAATTTTAATTTTTTATTTGCAGCGGAACCTTTAGAGGTATCTTTTTAACTTCTATACCAAAAGGAAGCCTAGATTTCTGGTAATTGATATTATACTTGAAAAAACTGTGTAATATACCACTCTCACGTAGCAAGATAAAAATCATCATCACATGGGGCAACTTGTTACAATTTCCTTGAAACTACTTGTTACAGTGTAAGAACTTGCCCCGAGTAAGTTTTTATTGTACAAAACAAGATTTCTTTTTAAAATTGATATGAGGAACTATAAAAGACAGAACGCCGCCCCATGCCTCCGTGCCTGACGTCATTACAGCGACCGATGGATGAGAAGACAACTCCCCGGGAAGCATTTCTGGAGGCAGCGGAAGTAGTGATGACTAGTTGCTGTTCATTGCGAGATGCGACTGGTAAATATGGAAGTAATTTCATGACATTCCAAATATGCTGCAGTAAAATGAAAACTGCTATCGATGGTTAGTCGTATTTCAACTCAATCTCATTTTATAATTTAATTAATTTAAGCGTAATTAAATTGAATTAAATAACTAATTAAATAATATGGATAATTTATTAATTTTGAAACATTTTTCTTGATGATGCTCCATACAACTTGCAAAGTGCGATATCACCGGTCTTCGATCCCCCCTCTTTCTTCCCCACGCAGCGGAATTCTGATTAGGTAGCCTGGAAGCGAGGTCCCATTCTAGGCAAACGCTTTGATCTGCCGCTACACTCGAATAAGGGTCCCACCTAAAGAATCGGCACAAGAAGGCCTGGAATTTGGTTTGGTTGGAAATCCAGGTTTTCCCAGCCGCTATACTATTTTCCATAGGCTTTCGACCTTGACGATTGTTTTTTCCTTGCCGTGTATATAGAGATATGAATGGCCTACTTAACGTTGGTTATCCACTGGAATGGATAGCCATAAAAATGAAATAGGATTTTTCGAGGCAGAAGATAAATTACCAATGTGAGGGGAGCGTTGGGGAGGGGGAAAGTGAGTGGGAGTTGCGGGTAGACTGGAGAAATCAGGTAGAGGAAAGGAGAGTGCTTTCTCTAAAACACGAAAATCCCCCGTGTGGGCTGGGGTCAGTCTGGCGAGAGGAGGAATTGGGGGGATCTAGGCAGCCGGTAGTGCGCTTTGGAGCACCCGTGAATGACTTGCCTAAATCTATCGTCTTAATCAGTGGAAAACAGACCGATCTTTAGGCCAAATGGAATGGATTAGATTGCTGGTGAATGCTCTGATTAAGAGGGTCGTGTAGATGAAGAATATTAAAAGTCAATGGATGACTGAAATAATGTCAAGAATTCTAAGACTCTTAATAGAACTGAATAAACAGAGGGTGTGAAAGGGAGGCTGTTTGTAATGACATTATTTAGAGTTTTGATTATAGCTTTACGCGGAGCAGTCAATAAAAATTTACAAAAAGCATTATTCCTATATAGATAATTTTGGTGCGGGTTTTTTTCTCCTCAGATTAGTAATAGCAATTGGAATGTCGAGTTGGTCTGTCATTGAAATGTAAAGCGTAAAACGCTTATAAAGCAGGCTATTCACATCTTTTCCAAACTGGAATTTTTTGGAACACGGGAAGGAAAAAGCAATTGTCAGTTTTAAAAACCGATGGAAATTAGCATAGCGGCTCGGAAAAGCTGGAATTCCAACGAACTCGGACTCCAACACTTCCTGCGCCGATTCCAATTTGGGGCCTCGAACGAGGGTAGGGACACATCAAAGGACCTTCCTAGATTGGGACCTCGCTTCGAGGGTTGAAATGAAACTCGAAATCTCCCGTGTGGGGGGGATAGGAGGGTGGATGTAACAAGATGTCTCAAAACAAAATCAAAAATAGTATTGATATTCATATTTGATGAGTCTTGTTTTGAAGGCGGGAGGAGGAGTAGAGGGGATCGAAGATCAGTGGTAGCCCACTTTGGAGCCTCAAGTGAATGACGTGCCTGATTTTCGGACTTGAATGGATGGAAAAATAACCAGTCTCGGGACAAATGGAATGGAATGGAGTACAGATGAATTGCCGGTTTTACGTGCTAATGTTATTTCTGAATGGGAAATTCACCGTCAGATCGTTGAATTTTATGGTGGAACATGCAATAAGCTTTCAACATGTCGCGAATTGCTGTCGCTTTTGACTGTATGGGCCATGTCCCTTACCGCCTGCCAAATTGAAGATTTGAAATAAAGCTTTAAGTGAAAGTGTTAGGAAATTCTGCATTTTAAGCTACGAAGATTGCATCTTTTCTAAATTGTCTCTCGTACCTTTACTCTAAGATTCGAAGCATTCTTTCTTTAAGATTTTTACGTCATTTCTTTGAGCTGGTCACTTCACTTGTCATCCATATTAGCAGCTATTTAATCGGAAACGTATGACGTTGTCTATTCGATTCCCGCAGCTGATATGTACTGATACTGATTATTAGCAGAGTGTATATACTTGTCTCTACTATGTCATTTTGGTACGGTTTGTAGGTCCTCTAAGCATTCTCTCCTCGGAGAGACTTCAGTGCTACGTAAGCAGCTACTGGTACTGTACCTATAAGATGTAGGACAAGTATCAACCCTGTTAAATGGAAATGTGGTGATCTGTAAATATGTTCTTAAATGTGGTCGTCCAAATAAATGTCTCTTTTAACTTATATGATTCGTCATTTCTGAAACAATAAGAAGTGCTCTATCTCATAGAAATTCCACTGCAATAAGCCAGGACGCTTTTAGCTTATTATATAGCAGCTCTTCATAACAAGTGTTACTCAAGCTGTCTGTCTCTATTGGCAAACTCGCTTCCTGTGCCTAACAGAAAGATATGATACCGTTCCCCATATAACTTAGATTTGGTTCCTAGTGATTACTTCTCTATCTCGCACAACTGAAGGATCACTTGTCGCGAACAACAGGTTCTCTTCAGACAGTGAAGTCAAGACAGCTACTAAGAAGTGACTGAAAGAGCAGGAACATAGTTTCTACCAAGCCAGAATGAGGTCTCATAAATACCTCGTTCGATTTGAAGAGTACGCGGAAAAGTCCTGCGTTGGTCCTCTTGCATTCCATTTGCATTGTATGCCAGCCTTTACTTTGCAAGTTTTTGAGGCATTTTAACCTTTTTTCTGATCAACCTACATAATAGTATTAAACCTCTAAAATTTGCAGCTAATTTTAATAAGAAAAGTTTTCCTCGATATTTTGAAAAAAAATAGAGAGATCATGTTAACTTCGTTATTATGTTTAGCGCTTTCTCTTAAATTATTAATCTCTATTGCAGATTATTTTAACGGTGGAAATAGCAACAGCCGACACCGATCAAAGACGCTGAGTTAAGAAGTATTCATGGCTTCATTCGAGTACGAGCAGAATCTTCCGTACATCCTGAGAAGAAAAACATTTTTGCAACTCAAAATTGGCTTAATTTCGTCATTTTTACTTTGTTTGATTATGCCCCCTTACAATAAAGGGGCCTTAATATTTTCTTTAATATATTACATTGCAAGTATGATTGCTGCGGACAGAGACCTGCTGGTATATATATTATATTTAGTGGGAATCATACTACGGAACAATTTTTCTAAAAGTGTGTTTTATTGGACTGTTTATTTTGTCGCTATTTGCTGTCAAGTTGTTATGTGGAATTATTCGCTTATGAAATAATCCTAGAACTCAAATCTTTTGTGAAATTTTATGGACTTAATAGACTTCCAAATATTTTTGTACTGCTTTTAAATAAATGCCAAAAAATATATATATTTATATTTGTTTCTTATTTTCAAATACTTTTTAAGAAACAACGATTGATTAAAATGGGTAAAGTAGATATTTCTGCATTCACTCTTCCTGTAACATACGCCTTTGTAACGACGAGAAGTATGCAATAGCGGTAGAAAAGGAGTTTTTTTGCCTAGGACAGACGGCAAGGCATAGGCGCAGACAAAACGGAGCAGATTGTAGGACTAAGCAGCTAAAATTGGGGCAAGCGCGCGATGTTGAGAAAGCTAAAATGTAATGATTTTTATGGGAAAAATGAATATTTGTGAATACAGTAGTTATTATTATATTACAGTTAAATGTTTAACATAGTTAAAGATGACCGGATTTTTAAAAGGCTACAGACGCAAGGACATATGTTGACTCGCCACTTGCGTTTAGCATTTTGGTTAGGTGACTAAATGTATGATACCTTTAGTCAGATTAGTTGTGGAACTCATGGACTGAAGATACCTGTATGGCTGCTGAGTTAAAGGCCTCTATGTTTTAAGTTAACTGCTGAGAAGTTCTTACCAATAAAAATTTCAATTAGTGTCCATTAGTTTTTACTGAGCTATTAGTGCGCGGACAACATATGAAAATTAATATCGAACTTAAATGCACGATTGATTCGTTCTACGCTGTGTCGAAACGGTGATTAAGCGAAAGTAGCATATTCAACACAATTAGAACAGTGTGACGGGAAAATTCGTGCTACAAGAAGAAAATTCAAGTTAGATCAGGTCGGCCAATGTAAAATCACGTTGGATCACTTGATTTCGCATTGGTTATCGCACTTTTTGTATCATGTATTGTAGAAACCATGTTGTCAGAATGCTGCTTTGTGGAATGGCTGACTTTAGTTTTTTCCCCAGGTAAATTTTGTATTCCTAGAGTAAAATATACATGAAACGACTGGCAATTTAAGGGCTGACTTTTTAATTCCAGATAAATTTTGCCCTCCTACAGCAAAATATACATGAAACAACTGGCACTGGAAGGGCTGACTTTAGCTTTTCGTTTTCTTTTCCCAGATAAATTCTGCCTTCCTTGAGCAAAATATACATGAAACGACTGGCATAGTATACGTTTTATATACAATGAAACCTCTTTAGTACACCGTTTAGCCTTGATCCCAATTCATTCTTTTCGTTTCAATACTGAAAAAAAAAATGAATTTTTACACCATCGCAGATATTCGATAGTGTATCGGCTATTCTTAACTTTCAACACATCGGATGTTTTCTGTTTGTGATTTATTTATTAATTAATGGAATTAAACAGTGGCTTTATTAGAATCCAAAATCAAACGGCATGGTAATCAAAATTAACTATTTTTTTCGAAACAAGATTAAAATTTGAGCATTTCTTTGCAAATTTCCCTAGAAAGAAAGTAAAAACAGCGAGCACTATTGCAATAAAAGTATTCGTTTTAGTATCTCTCTATTGCAATAAATTGATCTAAAATATTGTAATATATTCAATAATGATATTTAGTTTTTTTATTGATATTACTATTCGCCTTTGGCGGCCAGTTCGCCGGCATTACTGGTTACGAAAATTTTTGCTAAAATCGTATGTGTAGTTTCGTCTTAATGGTTCCCTCACTAAATAACTTTTAAACTTGAAACTTGTATATATATTTGTAACTTCTGTGACCCTACATCTGTCCTTTTTATTGTGCTGTGCTATGTTTGTTTCGACCTGGAATGGAAATTAATTAAAATTCAAATAACTCAATAACTTCCTTGCCGAATCGGAACACGTTCATAGAAAATATAAGAATAGTAAGTAGAATAATGCAATATCGGAATTTTGTTTGCTAACAATATGTTTAATAATATATGAAATACCTTCGTGTATTTTTACTTTCTCGTATACGAAGTATACAAAGAGAAAGTATTGTAATCGTCAAAAAATTCGAACTCGAGATTTTGACGAATCTCCACGTTTTAGACCTCCCTGAGTCCGAAAAACACAATTTTGGTATTATGTCTGTCTGTGAACACGATAACTCGAAAACTATTAGAGCTACGGGGATGAAATTTGGTATGTGGTCTTTAACCATAATTTGTAGGTTTCTATCAAATTTTGGTCAAAATTCGTCAACGGGAAGTCTGTATGTCCGCGGTCATGTGAACACTATAACTCAAAAACTTGAATAGCTAGATGGATAAAATTTGGTACACAGTTTTATCGTCGTGAGTGTAGGCCCGTATTAAATTTTGGGCCAAATCCGTCAAAAAGGGGCGTTCAAATTGCACATTCAATTTCTTTTAATCCGATTCTCATGCGCAAAGTACTGGTAGCAATCTGTTATTGTTGTAAATTTCTTTTACAACAATAAATAATGTTCTGAAACATGAATTGTAACAAATTTTTTATTGTTGTAAATAAAATTCAAACCGATCTCATTATTTCAGCAAATCTTTTATTTACGAGCTTTTGCTATTGTTACGATTGTGGTAGTGTAAATTGTTTTCTTGGGAATTCAATTCCGAAGCAGAATTTTCGCTTTAGTATTCATTTCATTGCCAATTTTATCGCACCTGCTTCAAAGTAGTATTTTTTGAAACGTGGCAACAGATATTTCATTTCGGGTTTGTTGGTTTGTTTCACTTTCTCATATACGAAGTATACAAAGAGAAAGTATTGTAATCGTCAAAAAAAAAAAATTCGAACTCGAGATTTTGACGAATCTCCACTTAGAAAGTATACGAGAAAGTTTAGGGGAGACCACTCCCGCTGGTTGTTTACTGGTTCAATAAAAAATACGAAAGCAAAACTTCAAGTTAAAAGAGCGATAAGAGATACAGAGAATAGTGTTTAGGAATGGACAAACTATAAAAAGTTTTATCATTGAAATTTTTGAAGTTAAAATTTACCTCAAATTTGAAAAAAGTTCAGAATTTCAATGAACGCAGGCTTCAGAAAGAAAGCTTTTCAATATGCAAAAGTAAGCAGACTCTTCATACATTGGTTGGGACAATGGAGGAAAAACACGCAATAAAATATTTGAAGTAACATCGAAGAATTTAT
Organism: Araneus ventricosus; assembly: GCA_013235015.1. Lineage (NCBI taxonomy): Eukaryota > Metazoa > Arthropoda > Arachnida > Araneae > Araneidae > Araneus > Araneus ventricosus. The sequence continues at coordinate 12,491 of BGPR01039125.1, forward strand.
ATTTTTAATGGGAGAAAAAAATGATTAACATAATTTTATGAAACTTAAGATGGCGAAAAATAATTATTGCGCTATTATGTTTTCGGAAATTATCGCGGAAACAGCGTCAAAATTTCGATTAGTTTATAATTTATTAAAAATCAAGTTAAAATTTTTTTTAAAGTTGCACATTCCCTCCTCTAATGCATGTGGTCAAATTTGGTAGTTCTAAATCGAACAATTTCTTTTGTAGAGCCCAACAGACACACATTCGCTTTTATTATTAGTAGAGATAGGTATTTTCTGTGATAAAAAATCAAGAAAGGAGAAATATATATCTCTACTAATAATAAAAGTGAATATCTGTCTGTGTTGAATTCGTGAAGCAGATACAGCATCCTGAAAACGCTCTTCGTTCCCTTTGGTGAATAAACCCTGCGCCAAAACCTATCAAGAAAATGTCTAATTTTGAGAATGATCTTACGTGCAGTGGTGGCAATTGGGTGAAAAAGTGAGGGGACAAAACATTTATTGATATCTAAAAATACACGGGAGTATAGGGGGTTAAGCAACCAAATTTAACAATTTTGTTACGAAATTAGATAGCTTACCCGAATACTATTGCTTTTTAATTATTCCTAGTTTTAAACAGCTAAACAGAAATAAAACATTAATTTATCCCAGAAAAGTAAGGGGGCGAACACACCCCTCGCCGCCAGTGTTACGTGTAGAAGCACGCCCCGTTACAAACTAGCGGTAGTGTTCTCCCCTCGACTTTCTCGTTTACTTCCACAATATGGCGCTTTATCATGTTTCATTGTGAACAGAATTTAGTATGCTGTTCGGAGCTCTACCCTTTGTTCTGTGAAATCCCAAATGATCTGCCCCCTTCATGAATATTCTATTTTTAATTCTGTTTTCAAATTTTTCAAGAGGACTGATTTCACTTAAAGTGGAATGATCAACTGATTGCCGTGTTGTGGGCCTGTGTGTGGAAAATTAAATCTGACGTCGAAGATCAAATGCCCTTATGTTATGGTGTGACGAATTTACAGCGTTGGGTGGCAATGGTCACGCTAACCCAACATCTCTTTTATGGTCGTACTCATGTCGTGAGTTGCGGGTTTTTCTTGAATTCCTGCAACTATCGGCAAGGTATGCATCGCACACCCTTTGCGATAGTCGCTGCCTTGGGATGTGTTCAGAGCCGAGACAGGCTCGGGGGGGGGATACTAGTTTGCGGGCCCCCACATCCGATACTTGCCCAGTAACTTCTCCACGCCCTCAGGTTAATAAATGCAAATTACCTGAATATATTGAATAAATCTTCAATATTTAATTAACCTTTAACTAATTCCTGTCTCCTTCACTTTCACTCAGTCCACTACTATTTACCCTTTCTTTTCCATGTATATATTCACTATGTCCTCACTTATTCCTCCATTGTATACCATTCAGAGAAAATAAATGTAAAGACATAGTTCAACTCATATCGTCCACCATTTTACATGGATAAAAATAAAATACTCTTGAGAACAAGAAAAATATGTTCCTCCTAAGCCCTGGCCGGCGGGCCTAAGGAATTTTGCTCTCCTAACCTTCCCTGGCGGGCTCCTGGTCATCTGTGTACTGTCGAATGAGAGTTATTACAGGTCCACCTGTAATAACTCATGTAGATTCAAAGTGGGACAAAAAATTTAATAAATGGGTTGAATTAAAGTTTCATCTCACATTTGACATCCTCATCATATGCGGCTGCTTAGATGCTAATCTCTTATAAATATCATAGCGTGCTTAAGGCTACTGTGGCTTTCAGAACGGTGTAGTACGGTTTGCATAACCGGCTTCCTATAAGGTCGGACATGCATGCTCCATGATAGATAATTATCTGACGTTGCAGATCAAATGTTTTTATGATAGTACTAGCCGCCTTCGGCGACCAGCTTGTTCGCTGG